>VZQC01006589.1:3788009-3804252 GCA_009823505.1 Rhizomys pruinosus
AAGAGGAGGAGGAGGAGGAAGGGGAGGAGGAGGAAGGGGAGGAGGAGGAAGGGGAGGAGGAGGAAGAGGAGGAGGAGGAGGAAGGGGAGGAGGGGGAGGGGAGGAGGAGGAAGGGGAAGAGGGGGAGGGGAGGAGGAGGAAGGGGAAGAGGAGGAGGGGGAGGAGGAGGAGGGGGAGGAGGAGGAGGCGGCGGCAGGGTGGGCCACCAGAGGCCAGGGAGCAGGGAGGGAAAACCAGGGGGCCCAGACACCTGGATGCCTTACAGTGTCTGTTGCTGGGCAGGCTGCAGGTGCAGCTAGACAGCAGCGGCTACTTGGACTTCCGGTGTCAGGCTAGCAGCCTCATCCCTAGGCATCCTTGTTGCGAGGTGAGTAAGCAGCCACCGGGTCTCTGCCAACTGAACTGAACCTCTCATGTTCCTGTGGGTCCTTCTGGGTTACAAGCCCCCTTCCAAAACCCATGGGCCTGAGGAGAAGGACGAATGCACCATCCCAGCCTCCCCGCCTCTCTGGCCACCAGGTGCTGAGTGAGTGGCTGATCACCCGCCACCTGAAACTGATCAATACCACAGATATCCCACTCTATTTCCGGCTCCTGGTCTCCCTGCCCTTCTCTATTTCTCATGGTGGAGCCAGTCAAGGCCACGCAGCCCGTTTTCAGGACTTTGAAGAGGAGATAGCCTCTGCAGGCCAGCAGCTGATGATCCGCCCAGAGCACAACATGCTGGTCAGTACATGGGCTCACAGCCTCCTAAGGCAACAGAATTGCATACTCTGTTCATACCTGGCACCAGTTGCAAATCAGTACTTGTAGGTGCGTGGCCCCAACATACACCCCTTTGAGCACATGCAGGCTCTCTGTACAGGTGAGTTGCACACAAACAGAATGGACCTAGTGCAGGCAATAATTTGCATTCCAGAAATCTGTCCAGATGCCACTGATGCTCTGGTGGAGACCAGTGCGTACCCTGAGTGAGCACCCCCACATTGTGCTGCATTCCCTTCCTTCTCATGTGCCTGGCCTTGCTCAAGGGTTACCGCCCTGGCTGGGGTCACCCTGGTTGGATTGCCATCAGTGTAAGGCACTCAGGGCACAGAGTGATACTCCCTTTTCTGACAGGATACCAGCAGTAACAGGAGCCTGGCTTTTCAAAGGTGGGCGGTCCTGGGAATGCCAGGGCTTCAGCAGGAGCCATTTTCTTCCTCCTTTGGGTTTCTGATGTACTTATTTCAAGTGGGGAGAGGACCCAGGCCTTTCAGTGGGGTGGTGCAACATGCAGCCCTCAGTATGGTGACTCCCCAGGTGGACAAAGGCATGCCCAGGACAGCCAACTTCCAGCCCCTTCCTTGTCCGACCTTCCTTCCTGCCTCAAAAGACGCTCTCATCTCCTCTTCCCGTTCTACCCTCCCCCTGCCCCACCTGCATGTGCTCCAGTGGGCCACTTGACATTGGGAGCCATCTTGTCTGCATTCTCCACATCTTAGCGAGCAGCCACATGCTTTCAGATGTGCCTTTCAGTGTCTGTGCAATGGGGTCTGCTGTGTGCTGGCTGATGAGACTCCCAAGCTCTGCCTGTGGAGGTGGGGGAGCCAGGCACCAGGCTGCAGAAGATGGCCACTCTGCCCAGGCTTCCCACTAAGAAAGCTAAGGGGAAAGGAGGACCTGTCTGCTGGAGCTGAGTGGAGTGGTGGAGTGAGCCACCAGGCTTTGAAAAGTCTCTGGGAAGCTCTGTGGAGACATAAAGGCTCCCAGAAGAACTGGCATCACATAGTAGCCACCTTGTATCTTACCTAGGTGCAGGCAGGATCCAAGCAGCTGGTTCCTGTACATCACATGCTCCATCATCCTCAAGACTCTGTCTTGTCCCACATGGAGCCTTCTCTTTGCAGTGGCTTTTATTTATTTATTTATTTATTTATTTATTTATTTATTTATTTATATTTTTTGTACTTTTTTTTGAGGCAGATTCTCCCTTTAGTCCCAGCTGGCCTGGAGCTTGCTCTGTAGACCAGGCTGGCCTTGAACTCACAGAAATCCACCTGCTTCTGCCTCCCGAGTGCTGGGATTAAAGGCGTGTGCCACCACACCCAGATGCAGTGGCTTTTAATTGTGGCAGCCATCCTTCCCCTTGCCCAAGCCAGAGCTCTGCTCTCCTTATTCTGAACTTCTCTTGATGAATAATCACTAAGCCCTGAGGCTGCCCCTCCTACCTGTCAGTCAATGCTGCATGCCCTCCTACCTGTCAGTGCTGCATGCCCTTCTACCCGTCAGTGTTGCATGCCCTTCTATCCGTCAGTCAGTGCTGCATGCCCTCCTACCTGTCAGTCAGTGCTGCATGCCCTTCTACCCGTCAGTCAGTGCTGCATGCCCTTCTACCCGTCAGTCAGTGCTGCATGCCCTCCTACCCGTCAGTCAGTGCTGCATGCTCTCCTCAGTCAGTGCTGCATGCCCTCCTACCTGTCAGTGCTGCATGCCCTCCTACCCATCAGTCAGTGCTGCATGCCCTCCTACCCGTCAGTCAGTGCTGCATGCCCTCCTACCTGTCATCACTACAAGGACACTTTGGCCTAAGACAGCAGTTTCCAAGCCTGGGAACACACCAATGGCTTCTAGATGAATCTTAATAAATCCCCCAATTGGCTCTGATGAGCTACCAAGGAATTATCTTGGGGACCGTGAGCTCAGGTCCCCCTGTTTAGCCTGAATGTGGTCTCAGTCTCCTGTCTGTGGACCTTGCCCACGCATGCTTCTGTAGCCCAACTCCTCTCAGCAGCCAGAGGCCCTGTGGAAGGAAAAGCTGGCTTAGTTGTCACCTGCTTCAGGCCCTAGAAGGCCCCTTATGTCTTCAAGATAAAGACACTGTCTTTCCTCAGCCCAGAACATGCTAAGTGAGAACAGCCATTTCCTTGTTCTCTTTCTGCCTCCAACTCCTGAGGGCAGGAAGGCTTGTCTTCAGCCCTGACAGGGTACTGTGTACAAAGCAGGGGTGGGAATTGAATGCACCAGGAAGGGGCGCTGCTGAGCTGCATGCTGGGTGGCTGGGCTAGTCTCCACAGGATCCCTGAGCCAGGGACTGAGCAGGACCAGGCTGGACCTGCAGGGGCCACAGGAGAGCGGCAGGAGACAGAGCTCAGAGCTCCAGGGGGTCAGATCGCCTGGCTGAGGCCTCCTGGGTGACGCTGTGTCCATGTCTGCTCAGGTGGATGTGTCCTTCACACTGTCCCTGGAGCTGCTGACCTACCAGAAGCTCCCAGCTGACCAGATGCTACCCGGAGTAGAAATTCAGCAGAGTAAGAATGGAGAGAAAGAAATGGTGTTTACTCAGGCTCTGCTCCTGAGGTTCACCAACCAGACAGTGCAGGCAAGTCGAAGGCTGCCCACATGCCAGGGAGGAAGATGGTACTTAGCTGGGCTCTGGTTCCCAGCCCTTCCCTGACCTGAGGGTGAGGGGCTGGAGGATGGGAACTCCTCGTGCTCCCTGGAGGAAACAGTAGGCAAAGCCTGCATCCTGTTAAACAAGGGAGAAGGGAAACCACATGGACAGATCCAGAGTATGACTGGTGGGGACAGTGAGCATCTGAGGCAGCTGGGAGGACCCTGCTGGCTCCTGTGGGGCTCCAGAGTGAGCTCCACCAAGCAGAAGGCCACAGGTCAGAGTGGAGCTGAGGGGTCAGAGTGTCTGGCTGGGACTTCAGGGGAGGAGTCGACAGAGAGACCTGGGGAGATGGCAGAGAGGCCCTTAGCAGAGACGGAACAGCGGAGCCCGGAGTCTAAGGAGTTAAGGGTTGGGTTTGGGCTCCTTAGGAAGGATACACAAAAAACGGCAAAAGAGGTTGGATAGCTGACAGATCCACCACACTGGAAGCACAGAGCTCCATGTGACTGGGGCTGGCAGAGGGGCAGAGGGGGCCCTTAGCCTGTTGCCATTCGGAATCCCACTTCCCCTCTGGCCTTGGTGGCTGTCAGCCCCCTGCTACCTACCCACTGTCCTGCTGGCCTGGCTCTGCTCAACAGTATCAGTATTTGGGCGGGGTGGGAGGGAAGGTAGGGTTCCTTGTATCCAAAGAACCCGAGCTTAGAACTCCACCCCGGTGGGCAAGGCTGTGTCATCTCTGAGTCACAGGCTTGGGCCCCCAGGAGGTTCCCCTGAGGGCTACTGTGGCCGTGCCAGAGCTACAGCTCTCCACCAGCTGGGTAGACTTCGGGACCTGCTCTGTGAACCAGGAGCAAACCAGGGAGGTCTACCTGATGAACCTCAGTTGCTGCCGAAGCTCCTGGACCGTGTTGATGGGTATGCCGTGCCCTCCCACCAGCCTGCTGCTCCTTGGTGGAACTGGATGAGACCCCTAGGAAGGAATGCTGGGGTCCTGGTCATGCGGCTAGCTCCTCAGTGCGGGTGGCTCCTGGCACTCCTGGAATCCACCAGTCCTCCTGGTCCTGGTTCCCTGCCCTGTGCTACTGGCAAGAACAAGTGACACCTGAGGGGCAACGAAGTCCTGGGGGTCATCATATGAAGCACCCTGTGCCCATGTGTGTCCTCCTTCCCCTTGGTGCAGGAAAGGAGGATCCAGCAGAGGAGGCTAAGGCCTTCAGGGTCTACCCAGGAAGTGGGCTGCTGGAGGCTCGACCCACCAATGCACCCCCAACCTTCATTCCCCTGCAAGTGCACTTTACTGCCAGGTGAGAGCTGGTTCCAGCCTCCAAGGCACTGCCCATGGGCCTGGGGCACCAGCTGGGGCTGCCTAACCTCACCTCCCCCTCCCCAGGAGTGGCCGGCTGTATAAATCCACGCTGGTGGTCAAGGGCGTGCTGGGTGAGAAGGCCTGCAACCTGCGGCTGCGGGGCCAAGGCTCTTATGACGAGAGATACATGATACCTGACCAGCTCTAAGGCACCCCAGGTCAACGTGGCCAAGGCTGAGGAGCAGGGACCTGGACTATTGAACTGGAGAGTCCCATCCAGAGCAGCGATGTCAGCCAGGGCTCAGCACGACAGTCTCTAGAGCTCACACACAGCTAGGCCACTCCTCCAGTAAGCACTACACAGCACAGAGTCCCATCAAGGCAAAAACTGCCCCTGAAGAAATGACAGCCACCAAAATGAGGTGATGCATATTTACTACTTCCAGTGGCTGATGTGCACTTCAGCTCAGCTTGGGACACCTGACAGGGTGGTCCCATGCTCTTGTTGCCTGTGATCACAATTTCTAAATTAAAGTGCTGTGATTCGTCCACCCAGTGCTCATTCCTGTCAGTGCTCAGTGTCCCACATGGATGGCTCTGGCAGTGTCTCTCTGGCTGCCACAGGACTCTCTGCATAGCCCCTGCAGCCAGGGCCTCAGTTCCCAGGGTATTCGAAGACAGCAGCAGCTCCCATGCCGGTCCCGATGCACATGGACACAACTCCATATGCCCTGGGGAGAGGAAGTGTGTTGGCTGTGCAGAGACAGACCCCGCCCCCTGCCCACAACATGCCCCCTGCCCACAACACGCCCCCTGCCCACACCAGGCTGAGCATGAGGACAAGGGCTTGAGGCAGAGATGCAAGACTGATAGAGCAGATCTGTGGGGACTCAGCCCAGACTGCCCACAGACACGGGTGAAGGAGGCAGGCACTCTCTGAAGGCCGTGGTCCCTGAGAACAGTCCTTATGGAAGGTGGGGCTCACTCCCCATCCCCAGTTCAGAGTGGCTGTGCGTGCTCTCCTCCTCAAGCCCTGGCTCTCAGACACCCCAGCTCAGACATCCACTGTGACCCCCATGACACTCCAGAAGGAGCAGCCTCACCTCTTCCCACGGCGCTTGAGCTCATTAAGCAGCGTGACTACCTGCCGTGTCCCAGTGCAGCCCAGGGGGTGGCCCAGGGCTATCGCACCCCCCAGAGGGTTAACCTTCTCTGCTGGGATCCCCAGCTTCTCCACACAGTAGAGGGCCTGGAAGGAGCCAGAACAGCAGATGAAGCCTCTGCCCACCATGCACTGTAGGCGGCTCACTGCCACCCTGCAGCCCAGGGCCCATGCCAAGACACAGGATCACCTGACTTGCAAAGGCCTCGTTGATCTCAAAGACATCTATGTCATTCATAGTCAGCCCTGTAGGCAAAGAACAGCAGAGCTGACAGCAGCCCCTGGGCAAGTCTCAAGGTCTTCCTGGGGCTCCGCCCCTAGTGCTGGCCCCAGGAGTCTACTGTGTCTGTCTCTTGGGGATGGGAGAGGGAGTCCCAACTGTGGGATCCACAGGTCTTTGATGGGGTTTTGCCTGGCACACCTTCACATCACAGCACCCACAAGGTCAAACGAATGGTACCCCAGCCCCAGGGCATGAGGGGTCCAGGTTTGGGTGAGAAGTAGCTGTCTTACCTGCTTTCTGCAAAGCTGCAGGAATGGCATAGGCAGGTCCGATGCCCATGATGTCAGGAGGGACTCCGACTACTGCAAAGGACCTCAGGACCCCAAGGATGGGCAGGCCCAACTCTTCAGCCTTGGCCCTCCCGGCCAGAAGGACGGCAGCTGCCCCGTCGCTCAACTGGCTAGAGTTTCCTAGGGGAGGACAGGGAGAGCAGGCCTCGGGCTGAACGGAATAGAACTCGCCTTCCTACTATCACCTTGCCAAGGGGCCTGGTCACCTCCAGGTCCCTAAAGTAGAGTGCCCACCCGGCTCGGCCCAACGTGGCCTGCACTCACCAGCCGTGGTAGAGCCACCTTCCTTAAAGGCAGGCTTCAGCTTGGCCAGGCCCTCCATGGTGGTGCTGGGACGGATACCCTCATCCTGCGACACAGTGATGGTCCTCTTGTTGCCGTTGTCATCGAGGACGGTGGTGGTCACGGGCACGATCTCTTCCCGGAAACAGCCCCTGCTCTGGGCTCTTGCTGCCCTGCGGGCAGCGTGGACAGGAGGCTCCGGCTTGCTTGGTTTCCCTTCCTGCCTGTCCTCAGCCTCTGCCGACCCTGGAAGACCTGCACCTCAGCCTTTGCCAACTCAGGAAGACCTGCAACCCCAGGCTTTGCAATACAGGGACTTTTCTGTCTAAGTAGGTGACTGCTGAAGGTTTCCTTAGGAACCCCACATGCCCTGGGGGGTGGGGGAGGCAGGCCAAGGCATTCTGACCTATCCACCATTAGCCCCCATATCAGTCATGTTTGTTTCATCCTCAGTCAGTAGCAGGGAATTTAGAGGTAGCGTTCTGTTTGATGCTGTACATCTACCGGATATCAAGCGTGCTCAGTGCTCTCTTCTACGGTAAACCTGCACCCTCAGGAATATTTCTGTGGATTCCTCTAGACTGTCAGAGCTGCAATTTCACCTGCCGACCACCTTCAATTTAAAGGTGAGGAGTACCTTGTGCATGTATTTTCCTGCAGGTATGTTTGCCCCGTGTTGAAGCACACGTGAGGAGGTGAAGCCTTGTGAGGACGCCCTTGCAGTCAGTTATGAAATACAAGCACACAGGGCCATTGTCAGCTTGGGCTGGCTAGCCTCCTGTTGTCCACAGGCCTAAGGCTCTGGTTCCTCCAGTGGCCACCTCAGGGTACCTTCCTGTGCCTAGGCCTGCCCAACATGCTGGGAGGACTGGCCCCACACTGCTGGCCTGAATTCCAGGCTTAATGACCAGTGACCATCGGGTCTGGTCCATAAGCCATGGCAAGCTAAAGCAAGGTCCTATTGCTTATTCTGTCCTAAGGAACGGATAAGGGGAACAGAAGTGAGGCTTGGCTAGGGAGGAGACAGCCAGACCTCATAGTGAGCAGCTACGCAGAGGTCCTGGAAGACCAAACCCAGCAATAGTGTGAACCTTGCCACCTCCTGCAGCTAGAGACATGAGCTGGGTCAGTCCTTTTGTGCCAGCTCCAGCTCAGGCCATTAGGAAGGGGCAGGACTCTCTGTCCAGCCCTATCCATGTCCCACTCAAGCAACACTCACTTCTGCTGGGAGGACAGTGCGAAGGCATCCTGCTTCTGCCGAGAAATGCCAAACCGCTCAGCCACATTCTCCGAGGTTATCCTGGGAAATGAACAACAAAGCAGGAAGCTGTGGGTCTGGCCACTCAGGGTCTCGGACCACATTGAAGGCTTGTGCTTGGGCCTCCGGGCACCCAGGTCAGCAGCAGGTGTTCAGTCTGTGCTGCAGGGACAGAGGTGAGGACCCTGGAGGTTGTCCTCTGCTTATCACATGAGTGTGGAGCGCCCATGCTGACCAGATCCTCAGAGGCTCACATCAAAGATGTTTTCCTGGGTGAGCTGCCTCAGCCCAGGAGAGGAGCAGGAGATGCTGGGAGCACTAGCTGGCCACATTTGACCAGGTTCTCCTATGGCTTCCATGCTGCCTTTGGAGACAGGATATAGGCAAAGCCAAGTTGTTCCCTGCTGAAAACCTCTCACATATGTCCATGCAAGCAGGACCCCTGCCCTTAGATGCTGGCAGAGGCCAAGGTCTCAGACAAAGGTGCAGATGAAGGTTCTCGAGAGATGGAACAGAATTCCCCTCACCTTACAGGCCCTCGTCCTTCCCCTACGTGTTCAGGAGTCCAATATTCCCCATGTCCTTCTCAATTCAAGGTCTCTAAATCTTTGGGGACAGTGGCCACCATTCTCTCTGTGACTTGGCCCCTCAGTTTGGGGGCCAGCCTGGGCTGCATTTGGATACCTAGGGGCTTTGTGAGGACTTGGGGTTCTCAGGAAAAGGAAGACATGGGCAACCTTGGTCACATGCTCAGCCCCTACAGAGCACATGGCACTCAAAGGAGGGAGGCTTGGTAATCCCATCCACAGAGGAGAAAGCACTTTGCCGCCTGGTCGAGGACAGGGGAAGTACTGTGTGCGCAGAACACACACAACTTCATGTGGACACTCACCCCATAGGGATCAGGCAGTCTCTGGCCTTCTGGTCCTCCAGGCGTGAAGTAATATTCCCAGGACTCCCTATCTGAGTCAGGGACATGGACTCCACCCTGAGGAGAAGGATCAAGTTGAGCCTTAGTAGGAAGCTCCACATGTGACCAGCCATGGAGTAAGAGCTGGGAAGTAGCCACTGAGCCCTCGAGGAGTACAGCAGTAAAGACTTCAAGGTGGAGGGGTGATTTCAGGGCGACTGAGCCCCATTTCTCTAGCACATTCCAAAGCCTGCCTAGAAATACTGAGCCAGGCAACGGGTGGCTCCCAGGGCTCCCTTTTTGTGTCCCCCCATAGTTTAGGACGTACCCAGTCAGCCTGACTCAGCTCTCAGCACCCCTTAAGTCAAAGGGAGAAGGGAGAAATATTGAGCACTAAGTTCACATCACAGAGTTACTGGTTGGGTAACTAGGAGGAAGGCCATGTTGCCTGTGTAGAAGAATCAATAATCCTTGGCAAAGTAGCCTTAAAGCTACATGAATAACAGACGAGCTTAACTAAATTCCTTCCAAACTCTAGCACTAACTCGAACTCTTCTTTCCTTTTTGAAGGACTGAGTATTGAACACTGGACCAAGACTAACTTCAAATACTTTTTCTTTCGTTTTTGAAAGACCGAGTATTGAAAATGAAGTTTAAGTAGTCCACCACTAAACTATAGCCTTAGGCCTTAATTTTTCTTCTTTTGAGACAAGGTCTTTCTCAATAGCCTAGGCTTGCCCTGAATTGGCTCTACAGTTCAGGTGGGCCTTGACCTTGCAATATTTCTGACTCAGCATCCAGAGTAGCTGGGATTGTACACCTGGCCACTTGTTTGAACTCTTTTCAGCCATGAGAACCCTTCAAACTGTGGGCAAAAGATACACGGTTCATAGAGTCATCTGTGTCTTAACTACAGATTTAATCCCTTTAATTAAAATTTAATTAACTTGGGGCTGGAGAGATGGCCTAGCGGTTAAGAGCACAGACTGATCTTGCGAGGACCCGGGTTCGATCCCCAGCACCCACATGGTGGCTGAGAACCACCTGTAACTCCAATTCCAGGAGAACTCCAGTTCCAGGGGAATCCGACACCCTCTTCTGACCTCTGCGGCATTGCACGACATGGGTGCACAAACCTACATGCAGACAGTACATTCATACACATAAATTAATAAAATTAAAAAAATAAAATTTAATTATTTAATCATTATATAATATCCACAGAGCTGAAACAGGAGTCCTTTTAGCAGATGGTGACAAAGTCCTTAGAAATGAGGAAGCTAATCATTGTTACCCAGCCTGGACCTGAAAGGCAATCTGATCCCTAGTCCACTCCTGAACAAGATGCACTTTCAAAGGTTGGGGTGTCAGGTTGGGATGGGGCACCCTCAAGGCCAGAAGCTTTGGATCTACCATGAGGATCTTCAGTCTGCTTGGGAATAGACAGAGACCCCTGAGCAACTCATGGGACCTCAACCCTATCCCTCAAGCCACCACACCTGCAGCCCTCAAGTTAGACAAACACAAGAAACAGCAAAGTGCAGCTGGTGGTGGTCTTGTCAAACCACAGTCCCTGTTTGGGACTTTGGCTATTTTCAAACTAAGACGCAGGTCAGGAAAACCCTGTACAGGGCAGCCAGAACCTGGCCATAGATCAGCACTGCTTCCTGTCAAAAACAACCTGCAGAGAATCTGAAAGGCAGTGGGAACCAACAGAACCCGAGATGCTTGGCTCTGAGCTACCAAAGCTCTCCCAGGTCCCCCAAGATCAGATAACCCCAGGACTCTGATCCTCCCTGATGCCACTGTCAAGTACAAGTTTTGCAGCTCCTTGGCCTACAGACCAAGACAAAGGAGCAGTCTTGATAGAGGTGACAGAGATCTGACCATGGACAGTAGCACAGTCGGCAGCTGAAATTTCTTCCTAGGTATTGAGAGGGGGCCCGAACAAGTCAACAGCCTAGGAAAATGAACATTTATACAGTAAGGAAATGGCCCTGACTTGAAGAGCCCACATTGCCTCTTCTCCCAGCAGTGTGGAGAATCAGCCAGGGCAATGGAAGAAACCCAAGAGCTACAGAATCCAACATGATGATCTGATGGATTGCCTGGAAAGAACACTGGAGCTTGACCACTCCAAGGGTGTATTTGTGGGAGTCCACTTCAACTGCTGTCTTGACACCTGGCAGAGAGAATCCTCAGATGATGGCTCCTCAGAACTTGGATAAGATTAGTTGGATTGCTGGTTTGATTAAAAATGTCTGGCTGCCAAAAAGAAGAAGGAGAAGGAGGAGGAGAAGGAGGAGGAGGAAGAGGAAGAGGAGGAGGAGGAAGCTGAGCATGGTGGTGCATGCCTTTAATTCTAGCATTTGGGAGACAGAGGCAGTTGGATCTCTGTGAGTTCAAGGCCAGCCTGGTCTACATAGTGAGTTCCAGGTCAGCTGGAGCTACAGGGAGACCCTGTTTCAAAAAGACAAAAAAAATGTCCATCTGGGAGATATTCTTACCCACAGGCCATGCCAATGTCATAAAAGCCATTTCTGATGCCACCTGCAACAAAAGCATTTCATTAGCATCCTTGCCCGAGTGGGTCTGTCCCAGGAGTAGCAGAGCCCCTCCACTCCCTGATCTCTAGGCATATTCATTGAAGCCTGAGAGACAGAAGTCCCAGCAACACCCCCAAAGACTGGGGGCTGAGGTAATGGGTGCTGCTCCATTCCTCTGTGCTGAGAGACCTTTCAGAAATGTTAGTGCTGACCCAGCACACAGAGACTTGGCTCACTCACCCCCAGGGGTTCAGGACCAAGGCCAAGCGTGGCCACGGACACCCAGCAGTCACAACTTACCAGCTATGTTGGCCACAGCCTGCAGCCCAGATGAGCATAGCCTATTGACAGTGTGCAAAGGAACAGTCTCTGGGATGCCACTGAAATAGAAGGGAGATGGCAGTCAGCCCTGGCCCTGGAATGGTCTTGTGGAAAGACTGCCCCATGAGTCTCCCGGACTCAGGAGAGCCCCAGAATAGTGTGCACAGATGAGGAGGACAACAGGCAGCAGGGCAGATCCATGGGAAGGTTCCTGGGCCCACCGGCCTTTGCAGTCACAAGTATATGATGTTCCACCCCATGATTCACCAGCCAGCCAGAGAATCATGTTTGTGCCACAAGCATTCTTCCTCCCTGGTACCCCGAGAGCCACCAATGGAAACTAGATATCTCAGCTGCCCCAAAGGAGGGACCAGTGGCCCTGTTGTTGGGACATCCCACTATAGCCAAAGCCCCATCTCAAGGATGGGCTACCACTCACCCTCACCCTCAGCCTTTCTAGTAAATGTGGTTGGATGGTCATGGCATGTTCTCCTGCAGAGAGTGTTTCCACACTTTGTATGCTTGTTCTTAAACCCTTACTCTTGTGCTCTCTGGGCTCAGCCATTCAAGCTTCTGTGGCTGCCCTCCAAAGTCACAAACATGGCTTGGCCAACATGACAAAGCTCTAGGGACATGCCCAGGGCTTTGGCTGAGATACTCGGGGGAAATACATCAGGATTAGGGTGGTTCTGGTGTATGGGCAGGAACTGCGGGCTCCCCATCTGGTGCCTCAAGCCAGGGTCTGCAGAGCTCCTTAGAAAGATGGTTCCCTAGGCTTGTGGAATTCATTCCAGTCTCTCATTCCCTAACACCCGGTGAGCACCCTTTACCAAACCCATCAGTTTTCTGCAAAGAACCACTGAGCACTGTGTCTCAATGGCTCATTGTCCCAGCACAGAGAGACTGACACTGTGCAGCCAGGTGCAAAGCCTCATCACAGGAGGGACTCAAACTATTAGACAAGAAGGTCACTCATTTGAAACCTGAGATTTTGGGAAGCCAAGCCTGCAGAGTGTGTTTGGGAAGTGTTTAGTTCAGGCATGGTGGGCAGGCAGGGACAGCTTCCATGTGGACAAAATGGACAGAGTGTGGAGGGTAGCAGGCAGACAGGCTGGCTGAAATCAAGTTGAGGGAGCAGGTGGGGTGAAGTAGGAAAGCTGCTCTGCAGAGAGAAGGAGGTGACCTTGAACACCAGGCTACATCTGACCCTCTCCAGTTACATAGATTTTGCCCCTTTCCTGTTCATCCACTGCCCAGTGCTATTATTTCTGATCCATACAGAGGAGGGGAAGCAGGTCTTCAGTGTACTCGTGGAGGTCACTGAACAGCTGCTTCCCCATAGGAAAGCCCAAGAGTATCAGGGCTCGTTTAGGCTCCCCTCCTTCTGAGGCTGCTACACCACCCCTAGGCCTCTGATGATTGAATGAGTCTTCCCTTGTTGCTCAACTAGGAATGGAAGCAAAGTCACTGTTTAGCATGGCTATTTAATATACAGAGTCCACACTTGGAAAACTTATGCAATTAATTTGGCTTTGGTTAAAAAAAAAATCAGGCCACAGAAAGCCTTTGCCCCAGTTCCAAAGACATAGGAGTCCTGACTGTGGGCCAGTCATGTGCCCTCTTTTAAGTAGAGGAAAGGTTATGCTCATAAGAGCAGAGTTTAGGGGCTGGAGAGATGGCCTAGCGGTTAAGAGCGCCGACTGCTCTTGCAGAGGACCCGGGTTCGATCCCCATCACCCACATGGTGGCTGAGAACCGTCTTTAACTCCAGCTCCACGGGAATCTGATGCCCTCTTCTGACCTCCTCGGCACTGCACGACACAGGTGCACAGACCTACATGCAGACAGTACATTCATACACATAATAAAATAAAATAAAAATTAAAAAAAGAGCAGAGTTTAACACACTCTAGTGACCTCAATATCTTAATCTGACCTGATCGTCCACCACTCACAGATGCCTAGGGTCAGCATCCCCACCAGTCACAGGGACAACCCAGAGTAAGGATTACCTCAGAAACTGGGCAATCCGAGCCACAAAAGCTCCAGCACCAGGCTGAAGTGCATTGCCTGTGGACAGACACAAAAAGCCTTTAGTCAGTGCCAAGAGGTATCCTGGGGCCTAAGTACAAACCTAAGTCCCAGAGAGAAGACATTCAGATGTCTCTTTGGGATTCCACACCCTCTGGAGAAAGGCTCCCGTGGGGCTGTGGAGGTTCAGGATCTGGAACACTAGGAGCCATGCACACAACTGTTTGCTTTGCTATGCAGGAATCTGGTTCTGGAAACCGCAGCCTACTTGTCCAGGATCCTGCCGTCTAAATCAGTGCCTGCCTTGCCTGGTGAAAGGAGAGACTCTACGGTAAGAACACAGTACAGGGCTTGAAAGTTCATGGAAGTGGGCCTGTGGCTGAGGGAGGTGAGATTCTGCAAGTGGCCATCTCACCAGTATCCTCCAAGCGTCACCCCAGGGAGGAGGAACACTGCCTGACACCGACTGCCACCTGCTGGGTGAAATGGTGTCCTGTGCTATGTTGTAATACATGAATGGGGGAAAAGTTGGGGCTAGAAACACGGGTGGGATGAACACGCAGGCCTCTGTTTATGTGCAAATCTGCACGAATGCATATATCAGTCTGAGCCTGAAACTAGGGAGGGGGTAGATGATTTCTGACATATCTGGGGTGTCAGGGTACATAGAGAACCCTGGCTTCTGGAACATCTAGTCTTAAGAATGTCCACCACAGGTATTCCTGGTTCCCCTGGAAATCTAGTTAGCAGTGAGGATGGAGGACTCTGGGAGACAAAAGTGCGGGCAGGGGCCTGGGCAGGATCCCGCAGGTGCGCTCACCCACGGAGATGTCTCCCAGATGATCTGGCCTGAGGTTCAGGTCCTGGAGAACCGCGGTCAGCACGGCGGACAGAAGCTTGTCGGGGGTGGTGTCCTGCAGGGCCCACGCGTGACAGTGGTGAGGCCGGATCTCGC
The DNA here is from genome assembly GCA_009823505.1 of Rhizomys pruinosus. Classification (NCBI taxonomy): domain Eukaryota; kingdom Metazoa; phylum Chordata; class Mammalia; order Rodentia; family Spalacidae; genus Rhizomys; species Rhizomys pruinosus. The sequence continues at coordinate 3,802,730 of VZQC01006589.1, forward strand.
TTCCCCACCCTGGGGACACAGTGGCCACAGCTCTGGGGCCGCCTGCCTACAGCCTCGGGAACCCAGCAGAAGGCGGCTCCCTACCACACCGCCGCCTGCTGAGTCCTGGCATCTGCCCCAGGCACCTCACCTTGAAGCCCCCGCGGCCCGCGCGGCCTATGGGGGTGCGCCGTCCATGCACCACCACCAAGTCGTTGGCTGAGACCTGCGGGAAGCCAGCGGAGCATGACGCAGCCTGAAGCACGGAGCTTGACCCCGGCCGGCCGGCCAGGTGGCCAAACACTGCCTTCATTCTCTTCATCCTGCAAGTCAGTCGGAAGGACCAGCTTGAGCGATGGGCACAGACCCTGAAGAATATGAAAGGTGCACTGTACAGGAGCAGTACCTCCGTGGAAGCTACACCTCCCCTAGATTAGAGCCCTCCACAAATCCCGCCCCCATCAACCACAGCCAACCAGAAGGGGTGGGTTCTTGAGGACACGCCCTCATCACCTCTTCACCCCCAAAGCTGGTCAAAGGTCACCTAGGAATTCAGCCTCTTAAAGCTCAGAGTGACCAATCGAGATATGCACCCCTGGGGCTGTGGGGCTCAGGTCTGAACTCCTAACACTGGGGACACTGAGGCAGGATGTTTGCCCTGGGTTCAAGGCTGGTTTGCCCTAGGTTAAAGACTGGTTTGCTCTGGGTTCAAGACTGGTTTGTCCTGCAAAATAGGACTCTTGCTCCTCCCAGAAATGCAGACTAGAAACCTGCCCAGCTTTCGTAACATTTGCAGGCACACTAGATGGAAGCAGTACCTCCAAGTTTTGTGGGTTTCTGGAAATGACCCAGGCCACAACCAGACCCGGTCCTCCAAAGAGCCGTTCGTGGACTGACCCCATCTCAGCCCATCACATCTCACTGTGGATGGAGACCCAATTCCCAACTCTGATTCCTCTTTTAGTCCTGGGACCCAAGACCCAAGCCACAAGTTTAATGACTTCCAAGGCTCCCAGTCCTAGTCCTAGGCAGCTTGGGATTCCTGGCTGGTAGGGGTCTGGTGCCAGGCTATTGGGGCTGGGTGGTTTGCTACCAGAGGAATTTTGAGACCTCGAAGTCACAGGTGACCCAGAGCGACTTCTCAGTTGGATATAGGAATTCCAGCTTCTTACTAAACGTCCATGACAGCACAGAGTTTGCTGGTTGTCAGTTACCCAAAGGTCAAGAACACATTAGAGACTGCTGTCAATCTTGCCTGGACAGCAGGAAACAGTAACACTCACTTTGGCATAAAAACCAGGAGGAGATCCACCTGGATGCCTGATTTTCAGCCAAAGTGAATAACTTCAGCCTGATCCACTGAGGGTATACTCAAACACTCAGCCAGGTATCAAACTGACACTGTCAGCTCTACTGGATGGCAAGAACATCAACAGGGGTGGCTGCAAGCTTGGTCTAGGACCAAGCCTAAATGAATATTGTAAAATCTTTAATTTTAAACTACTTTGCATAGAATTTAGTGTATTTTTTTTTTTTTTTTTTTT
>VZQC01006589.1:3806980-3900031 GCA_009823505.1 Rhizomys pruinosus
GGTGGCAAGTTCATTCCAAGTCTTCCAAGGGTTCTCCACACTGCTTTCCATAGTGGCTGTATGAGTTTACATTCCCACCAGCAGTGGATGAGTGTTCCCCTTTCCCCACAACCTCTCCAGCACTTGGTATCATTTGTTTTCTTGATCTTAGCCAGTCTTATTGGAGTAAGATGATATCTTAAAGTGGTTTTGATTTCCATTTCCTTAATTATTAGAGACATCGAACACTTCTTAAGATGTTTCTCAGCCATCTCTAATCCTCACTTGTGAAGTCTCTGTTCAGCTCTTTGCTCCATCTTTTGAGTTATTCATTTGTTTTCTTTCTTTTTTAATTTTATTTATTTTTGTATGTGTATGAATGTACTGTCTGCATGTAGGTTTGTGCACCCATGTCATGCAATGCCTCAGAGGTCAGAAGAGGGTCTCAGATTCCCCTGGAACTGGAGTTTTCCTGGAACTGGAGTTACAGACGGTTCTTAGCCACCATGTGGGTGCTGGGGATTGAACCTGGGTCCTCTGCAAGAGCAGTCGGTGCTCTTAACCGCTAGGCTATCTCTCCAGCCCCTTCTTTCTTGTTTTTTGAGTAGTTTATATATTCTGGAAATCAATGCTTTGTCAGATGTATCTGTGGTGAAGGTTTCCTCCCACTCTGTGGGATTTCTCTTCACTTCCTGATTGTTTCTTTTGATGTACAGAAGCTTTTGAATTTAATGAGGTCCCATTTGTCAATTGTCAACCTTAATTCTTGCACAGCTGTTGTCTGATTCAGGAAGTCTTTTCCTACACCTATGTCTTATAGTCTGCTGCCAACTTTTTCTTCTATTGCCTTCAGAGTTTGGGGTTTCACGTTGAGGTCTTTGATCCATCTGGAGTTGAGTTTTGTACAGGGCGAGAGGTAGGGGTTTAATTCCATTCTTCTACAAGTGGTGATCCAGTTTTGCCAACACCACTTACTGAAGATGCTGTCTTTCCTCCATTGTGTCTTCTTGGCCCCCTTGTCAAATATGAGATGGCTGAAATTGTTTGTGCTCAAGTTTGGATCTTCAGTTTTGTTCCATTGGTCAACAGGTCTATTTTTGTGCCAGTACCAGGCTGTTTTTATGGGTATAGCTCTGTAGTATAGTTTGAAGTTTGGTATAGAGATCCCCCCTGTATTGCTCTTTTCACTCAGGGTTGTTTTGGCTATTCGGGGTCTTTTGTTTTTCTAAATGAAATTAAGGACTTTTTTTCCCCAAGTCTGTGAAGAAACTCTTGGGGATTTTAAATGGGATTGCATTAAATCTATAGAAGAGTTTGGGTAGAATGGACATTTTTACTATATTAATTTTCCCAATCCATGAGCATGGGTCTTTTTGTATTCTTAAGACATGCCCCACTATCTTTTCCAGTTTTAACTGAGCATGCAGGGGTACACCTTTAACCCCAGTACTCGAGAAGTAGAAGCTGGGAGTTCTCTGTAAAATTGAGCCCATATATGGTCTACATATGAAGTTCCAGGCCAGCAGGGGCTACAGGGAGATCCTGTCTCAAAAAAAAAATAAAAAACAACAAACAAAAAAGTCCACTGGAGAAATGGATAGTTTCTGAAACATACACAGCCTAACAACATTAAATCAAGAAGATATAAACAACCTAACCAAGCCAATCACACGCAGTGAGATTGAATATGTAATTAAAGGTTTTTGCACCTGAGGCTGGAGAGATGGCTCAGCAGTTAAGAGCACTGAGTGACCTTGAAGAGGATCCAGGTTTTATCCTAGCACCCATATGGCACTAACAATCACTTGTAACTCTAGTTCCAGGGGATCTGAATCCTTTTCTGACCTCTGTAGGAATTGCGTGACATGTGTGCGCTTACATATATGTGAGTAATATACTCATATACACATAAAATAAGCTATTATAAACAACAAGGTTGGTTCAACATGAACACACATCATCTAATACACATGAGTAAACATCATCTAATACACATGCACACATATGGACAGAAATCACATATCATCTCATAGATGCAGAAAAAGTCTTTGATGAAATTCAGCACCCCTTCAGAAAAAAGTCCTGAAGAAATGAGAAAAAGAAGGAACACATCTCAACATTATAAAGACAACATATGGCAAAGCTATAGCCACCTTTATTTGAAATTGGGAAAATTGAAAACATCTCTTCTAACATCCAGAATGAGACAAGGGTGCCCACAGTCTCCTCTCTCCACTCTTATTCCTTGTAGCGTTCCATGTCTTAGCTGCAGCAATAGAACAAGAGAAGGAAAGAAAAGAAATGCAAATAGGAGAGAAGAAGTCTAATTATCCCTATTAACTTAAAAGACCCTGAAGACTCACTGGAAACAGAAGTGATAAACACTTTCAACAAAGTAGCTGAATACAAAACCAGACAAAATTAGTAGCTCCTCTACATATCAATAGCAAATTGCCAGGAAAAAAAGCAGAGGGAAAAATCCAATTTACAGTAGCTTCAAAATAGATAAAGTATCAAGGAATAAACAAACAAGGAAGTGAAAGACCTCTACAATGAAAAGTTTTAAGACACTGAAGAAAGTACCAAAGAAGACACTAGAAGGTGTAAAGACCTCCCATGCTCATGGATTGGCAGAATTAATATTGAAAATGCCTATATTACCAAAAGTGGTATACATTTTCAACATAATCCTCATAAAAATTCGAATTGCATTCTTCGCAAATGAAAGAAAGAATCCTAAAATTCATATAGAAGCACAAAGAATCCCTAACAGACAGAGCAATGAAACATACACACACACACACACACACACACACACACACACACCACACCACATACAGAGAGAGAGAAAGGAGAGATCACACTTTTCTCAAAGTATACTGTAACAAAACCAGCATGTTGTTAACCCCAAGACAAATGTACATGTCAGTGGAATAGAACAGAGGACCCTGAAAGAAACCCCCACACTTACAATTACATAATTTTTGATAAAACTGTCAAAATCACATTGGATGAAAAAAGACAGCTTCAACAAGCAACACTGGGGAAAATGGGTATCTACATGTAGAAGAATAAAATTAAACCTATACCTCTTACCGTTCAGAAAAATCAATTAAAATGGGTCAAAAACTCTAATATATAATTCCAGGCATGATGTTACATACATTTAATCCCAGAACTTGGGAGGCAAAGGCAGGATGATCTCTGTGAGTTTGAGGCCAGCCTGATCTACATAGCAAGTTCCATCCCAGACAGAGCTAAATAGTGAGACTGTGTCTTAAAAACTCCAAAGAACCTCAACAAAGCACCTTCATATAAGACCGGAAACATTTTTTTTTTTTTGGTCTTTTTGAGACAGGGTCTCCCTATAGTCCCAGATGGCCTGGAACTCACTGTGTAGACCAGGCTGGCCTTGAACTCACAGAGATCCACCTGCCTCTGCCTTAAGACCTGAAATTTTTTTTTAATTAATTAATTTATTTTTTATGTGTATGAATGTACTGTCTGCATGTAGGTCTGTGCACCCATGTTGTGCAATGCCGAGGAGGTCAGAAGAGGGTGTCAGATTCCCCTGGAACTGGAGTTCTCCTGGAATTGGAGTTACAGATGGTTCTCAGCTGCCATGTGGGTGCTGGGGACAGAACCTGGGTCCTCTGCAAGAGCAGTCGGTGCTCTTAACCGCTAGGCTATCTCTCCAGCCCATCTCTCCAGCCCCAGGACCTGAAACTTTTATTTATTAATTTATTTTTTGGGGGGGTCTTTTCGAGACAGAGTCTCCCTGTAGCCCCAGCTGTCCTGGAACTCACTCTGTAGACCAGTCTGGCTTTGAACTCACAAAGATCCTCCTGCCTCTGCCTCCTAAGTGCTAGGATTAACGGCTGCGCCACCACACCCTGCTAGGACCTGAAACTTTTAAAGTGCTAGAAGAAAATACTTCAAGCAAGAACTTTCTGAAATGGACTGTAAAACCACAAGAAATAAACCTAAGATATACCTCAACTTGCTATGTAATTTAGGAATGTCAAGTAATATTTCCTTTACCTGCATGCAACTCTACTGTTAAAATATGAATCCCTAAACATGTTTTGAAATTAACCTATAGTTTACTTTCAGGTGATGTAATTTTGGTGTATGTGTGGAGTATACATATGCATATTCTGGAGAAGCGTGAGATCAAAGGGAACAACAAAAAAGACTTGTTCAGAGAACTTACCGAAACAGTAAACTTCTGCCCCAAACAGTAAACTTCTGTACTGAAAAATTTTTAAAAGACTGAGAAAAATATGCAAGACATATATGGCAGAATGCACAAGCTCTGGTTAGGTGGGGGAGGGGGGAGAAAGGGGCAATGGGGCTAAATTTGATTAAGAAATGTATGTTGGGTGTAGTGGCGCACGCTTTTGATCCCAGCACTTGTGAGGCAGAGGCAGGCGGATCTTGGTGATTTCAAGGCCAGTCTGGTCCACATATTGAGTTCTAGGACAGCTGGGGCTACAGGGAGACCCTGTCTCAAAAAGACCTCCCCATCCTAGCACTTGGGAGGCAGAGGCAGGCAGATCTCTGTGAGTTCAAGGCCAGCCTGGTCTACAGAGTGAGTTCCAGGACAGCTAGGGCTACAGGGAGACCCTGTCTCGAAAAGACCAAAAAAAAAAAAAAAAGACCTCCCCAAAAAGAAAGAAAGGTTGTATGAACTGCACAAACGTTCAATAAAAAAACAAGAGAGAATAATGTAAGAATAGTGTAGCCTATACGAAGCAGAACTAATGTTATTAAAAATCTGAAGCAGATCAGAAATATGAAAAAACATATTTAACGATTGTTATGATTTGGATTTTAAATGTTTTCAAAGTTCCACATGTTACATACTTCATTTCCAGCCTGTGGGTCTACTGGCAATTGGTGAACTCTTTGGAAGGCAGGACTACTACAAGGTCCCTGGGACCATTCTCTTTTCTCTTTAAGGTTGTTTAGAACCCCAACCCTCTTCACTCTGCTTTCACTTGCAGACCTCTGTAATATGAGCCACTCTCTCTATAAGATGTTCCCCATCACAACACATTGGGCAACACAGTCCTCCTCAAAAACAACAGAGGACTCCTCTGGAACATGAGCCAATATCCTTCTTTCTTCCTTGTACATTGTTTAGCCCAAGCATCTTTATATAGCTACAAAAAACCCTAACACAATATCTTCAATATATGATAGTTTTGCTCTACATAAATCTATTGCTTAAAAATTATTTTCTGTATGCAATAAAATACATTTTTATAAGCCGGGTGTGGTGGTGCACGCCTTTAATCCTAGCACTCGGGAGGCAGAGGCAGTCAGATCTTTGTGAGTTCAAGGCCAGCCTGGTCTACAGAGTAAGTTCCAGGATAGCTGGGGCTACAGGGAGATCCTGTCTCGAAAAGACAAAAAAATACATTTTTATTCTTCATTTTTACATGGCATGCTTTCACATATTTCTAGGATTTAAATTTTGTAATGGAGAACAAATATGAGATGTGGAGTAACCACACAAAACCTTATTATTAATTCTGTGTTCTAAAGTTATCTTTGGGGATTTCAAAATATAAAATCAAATAATTAACAAAGAAAGATTATTTCATCTTTTTTCTTTTGTATTTTTACCCTAGTTATTTCTTTTCTTTAAGGATTTGTTAGAGTCCCTCAAAAACCTACAGTGATGTTGGTGAAGGATGTTTCCATTTTAAATTAATTGCTCTAGTACTTCTCTAAAAGTGATATTTGTAGGGAGCTGGAGAGATGGCTCAGCAGTTAAGAGCACTGACTGCTCTTGCAGAGGACCTGGGTTTGAGTCCCAGCACACACATGATGGTTAAGAACTGTCTTTAGCCGAGCGTGTTGGCACACACACCTTTAATCCTAGCACTTGGGAGGCAGAGGCAGGCGGATCTTTGTGAGTTTTCAAGGCCAGCCTGGTCTACAGAGTGAGTTCCAGGACAGCTGGGGCTACAGGGAGACCCTGTCTTGAAAAACACCAAAAAAAAAGAGAACTGTCTTTAGTGCCAGGCAGAGGCAGATGGACACTCTGTGAGTTCCAGGCCAGCTGGAGCTACAGAGAGATACTGTCTGTCTGAAAAACACACACACACAAAAAGTGATATTTGTAGCTGGGCTTGGTGCATGCCTTTAATGCCAGTACTTGGGAGGCAGAGACAGGTGGATCTTTGTGAGTTCAAGGCCAGCTTAGTCTACAGAACGAGTTCCAGGACAGCTAGGGCTACAGGGAGACCCTGTCTCGAAAAGACCAAAAAAAAAAAAAAAAAGAAGGGATATTTGTAATTCAGTCTTATTAAAATTTCTTTTTTTTTCTTACTGTAAGCTTTCACATGTGAAAAATTTCTTTATTGCCTTTAAATAACAAAATAACATAACATTTGCTCTTATTTTATTAAATGGCTAGTTTCTTTGTGAAGTAATTATGAATATTGATTTATAAAATTAATTGACAAAATTTCTACCTTTTTGTGTATCTTCATTAATTTAGAGAACAGAAGTGTAATGTTTTGGACAAAGACAGATTACATTAATCAGTGTGCCTGTTATTTTACTGTTTTTATCGTTGTCACAGTATTTTTTTTTTAAAGAGGAACATGTGAATTACTAAAAATGTTTTTTTCTTATTTATTTATATATATTTTTGTACAAGATTGTGTTACTAATCAAATCTAGACCCGTGTCCCCCTCCCTACCCCCTTACCCCACCAGAGCTCATGCATTCTGCCAAACATGTTTTTCATCTTTTTCTCAGTCTTTCTCAAAATTCTCGATTTGGATGTTGACTGTTTTGAGCAGAACTTCACCATTTTAGTCAGTTCTTTGATGCAGTCTTTTCTGTTGTTGTTGTTGTTGTTCTTCTTCTTCTTCTTCTTCTTCTTCTTCTTCTTCTTCTTCTTCTTTCCAATATGCACAGTATCTATTACTATTTAATGTAATTGCATTATAAACTGTTTTCTAAATTCAAGATATTTTGGAAGTTCTCATTTCCATTCAAAATTCTTCATTCAATTTTGAAATTCTGTTTAATATTGGACATCATTTTGCCAATTTTTGAAATTCATTTTATACCACCTTAATCCTCCTTTACATTTTCCAACTTTTTCTATTTGTTTTTCTTTTTCTACTATTCACCTGTGAAGGGTTTTACCTACTTTAGCCACTGAATTAAAAAAAGCATGAATTTGCTTTTGATCAAAAAAAGATTGCATGAAATTAAAAGGATTTTGCACGGCAAAGGAAACAATTGGTAAAGTGAAGAGATTGCCTACAAAAATGGGAGAAAATTTTGCCAACTATACATCAGATAAGGAGTTAATATCTAGAATCCATTAAGAATTGCAAAAAATAAATACCAAAAACACCCCACAAATTATCCAGCCAAAAAAAAAAAATGAACTAGATAGTTTTCAAAAGAAGAAATGCAAGTTGTCATTATTTGAACAAGTATTCAGCATCTGTATCCTTCCAGGAAATGGAAATTAGAACTGTTTTGAAATTCTATCTTACCCCAATCAGAATGGCGATCATTGAAACAAGCAATAATAAATGCTGTTGAGGATGTGAGCAAAGAGCCATCCTTAAACCTTGTTGGTGGAGTGTCAACTGGTGCACCCACTATAGGAATCAGTATGGAGGTTCTAAAAAACTTGAAAATAGAACCACCATGTGACCCAGCTCTACCACTCTAGCTCTGTACCCTAAGGACTCTAGGTTAGCATACAGTACAGACTCTGCACATTCGTGTTGATTGATGCTCTATTCACAATAGCTAAGAAATGGAATGAGTCTAGATGTCCAGATACACAGGAATGAATGAAGAAAATGTGGTATGCCTGCAGAATGGAAGTTTATTCAACCATAAAGAGAAATGAAATCATGATATTTACGGGAAAACTAGAGATCACCGTGTTAAACTGAAATAAGCCAGACTCAGAAAGACAAACACTGCATGATTTCTCTCATATGCAGAATCTAAATGTGATTGTGTGTGTGTGTGTGTGTGTGTGTGTGTGTGTGTGTGTGTGTGTGATGAAACTAGAAGGGGGATCATGACAGGATAAGAACAAGTCTCATCCCAGGGAACTAGGTTTGTATGAAAGTAGAGGGTCAGGACAGAGAGCAATGCTTAGAAGCCTCATGTAAACAGAGGCCTCAGGAGTCTGTTTTTGTGGTCCAACCTTTGCCCTACTTAGAGGAGGTGTGTTACCTAGCCCACAGACAAGTTACCTAGGTTTTGGAACTAGAGCAAAGGTCCCTGCAGCCTGATTTTTCAACCAAGCTCAACTCGTTGCTTTCCTTGTGAAAGTGTGGACTCTGTCCTCATTTGTCAGGTCAATAACCGCATTAGCTCGCTCAACAGAGATTTCCTTTCTTTGCTTGCTACACGACCTGAAACTCTGAATCCATCTGACCAGCAGAGCTAATCTTGGCCTTCCAAATTGAGAATTGGTTCCATCCCCTCCACCACCTGCTGTCCTTCCCGCTGCATGGATCAGATAATAACCACATTGGCCAAAGACAGAACAGGGCAGGAGGCCAAACCTCTAGGAACTGGGAGAAGATCAGACTCGGCCTGGGGGTCAAGGTCTCCTCCATCTCTTTCCAGACTAGATGTACTCTCATGCCCTATCTGCTCCTTCAACTAGACTTCACTCTGCCTGGCTGCCTGCTATCCTCCCTACTCTGCCCATTGTGTCCCTGTGGAGGGCTGTCCCTGCCTGCTCTCTCTACCTTAGCTAAACCCTGCCCAACCACACTCTCCCTCTTTGGGCGCCACTTCCCCAAATTCTCAGGCTTCCAATGAGCAACCTTTCTGTCCATTAGGTGGCCATGCACCTTCCTGTGATGAGGCTTGTCATCTGGCCCTGCTGTTTCAGTCTCTGTGTGTTGGACAAGCTTCGATGACACACAGTATCATCTGCACTGCAGCCGCTTCCTGATAGTGCTTTCTGCTCAAAAGTTATTCGATGGAGAAGTGGTGGAGTCAATAGAGGGTGGTAACTACCTGGTTCCTAGAGGATTAGGGCTCCTGATGGGGGTTCACCTGGACTCATCCAGCTGGAGGGTCTCTGCAGAGCCTGTCCTGGGTACTCCAGTGTTCTTAGGCTGGCTGCACACCACAGCACCCCTGATAGGTTCTTTCTTTCTTTCTTTTTCTTTTTCTTTTTCTTTCTTTCTTTCTTTCTTTCTTTCTTTCTTTCTTTCTTTCTTTCTTTCTTTCTTTCTTCTTCTTTCTTGTTTCTTCTTTCTTCTTTCTTCTTTCTTCTTTCTTCTTTCTTTCTTCTTCCTTCCTTCTTCCTTTCTTTTCCTTCTCTCCTCTCCTTCTCTCTTTCCTTCTCTCTCTTTCCTTCTCTCTTTCTCTCTTTCTTTCTTCCTTTCTTTCTTTTCTTTCTCTCCTCTTTTTCTTCCTCTCCTTTTTCTTTTCTTTCTTTCCTTGGAGCCCTCTCTCTTTCTTTCCCTCTCTTTCTTTCTTTCTTTCTCTTTCTTTCCTTTCTTTCTTTCTTTCTTTCTTTCTTTCTTTTTGTTTTTAGTTCTTTTTGGTCTTTTTGAGACAGGGTCTCCCTGTAGACCCAGCTAGCCTGGAACTCCCTATATAGACCAGGCTGGCTTTGAACCCACAGAGATCTTCTTCCCTCTGCCTGCCAAGTCCTGGAATGAGATCAATGGGATGTGCCACCCTGCCCAACCAGTCTCTGAGATTCTGAGGATCTTCAGAAAGCTTGAAAATGTCCCCATGGCTGTGTAATGTTGGCCAAGGCAGGTTGCATTAGGAAATAGCCCCAGCAGCTTCTAGGGGTGAACCTGGGCATCATCTAGAGTAAGGGGATTAGAATAGACACTCTATATCCAAGAGTGGTTGAAAAGCTTTGGCTGCAGGTGGCATCAGAAGTGGGTCTTATGAAGTTCATGTGGCCCTTGGAATTTCTTCCTACTGCAGCTTATTAACCATTGGTAATGATTGAACTAATTTTCCTTTCCTCACTTTTTTTTTAATTTTTTATTTATTTCTGTATGTGTATGAATGTACTGTCTGCATGTAGGTCTGTGCACCCGTGTCGTGCAATGCCGCGGAGGTCAGAAGAGGGTCTCGGATTCCCCTGGAACTGGAGTTCTCCTGGAATTGGAGTTTCAGATGGTTCTCGGCCTCCATGTGGGTGCTGGGGATCGAACCCGGATCCTCTGTAAGAGCGGTCGGTGCTCTTAACCGCTAGGCCATCTCTCCAGCCCCATCCTTTCCTCACTTTTGAGGGGCTATCACTTCAAGATTCTCCCTGGTCCCTTGAGGTGACTCACTGAGTGTGGCTTCCATAACTTTAGTCTAGCCATGCCCCCAAATTCTTACTGATCAGGAATGGCTGACATCTCCACACTAGTCAGAGGGCAGTTGGCCCCTAAGCTTTACTTCCTGGAAATCTGCTAGGCTAGTTGGTCGACAGAGTTAGGAAAGTATAGCCTCCTATGTTCTTGGCTGATTCTTGAAGCTGCCAAGAGAGAAGTGGCAGTTTGGGTTCCCTCGGATCAATGACAGCTCCCTGCTACATAGCTACTCATTTTACTAGGCCAGCTGTCCCTCATGCCCACCATGTCACACAGGTGCAAGCTTACAACTGATGACTGCTTCTGAGGGACATGGTCCAACCTGTGGTGATCTCTTCAGTGTCTCCTCCACCCAGACTGCCCTTTTGCGTTTGTCTGCAGGCAATGGAGCTGCAGAAGTTGTACCTGACGCTGACTCCAGGGAAGGATAAAGTGATGTAAGCCCAGGACAGGGGTGTCTGGGGCTGGAGGACAGCTGAGAGAAGCCTTGGCAGGCTCCAGGTCTACAGCCTAGGTTCTGACGGCCTCTCCAATCCTCTGTAGAGCCTTTCTTGTTTTACCATTTTCTGTATGAGTGTATTGTCTGTATGTATATAAGTGTACCCATGCTGTGCAATGTCCACATAGGTCAGAAGAGGAGTTATGGATGGAACTGGAACTGGGGTTATAGAACTGGAGTTATGGATGGTGGTTAGTTGCTCTTTGGATGCTGGGAACCAAACCCAGGTCCTCTGCAGGAGCAGTCAGTGCGGCGGTCTCTAAGCTCAGTAATGCAAAGATATTTGGGCCAATATTATAGAGCCCTGGGGTGATGTCCAGGCCCTTGCCTGACACCCTGCTCAGGGAGTGAGTGCATCAGGATGACTGTGCTTCTGCTGTGCAGCCAGGCTGGGGGAACGCTGAGCTGAGGCCCTAGCCAGTCTCTGCAGAGTCCCTTAGAAGGATAGTTCCCTAGGTCTGTGATGCTCCTCCTGAATTCTCTAGTTCCCTACTACTTACGGAATCCATCAAGTTTTCACCAAATACCTATTGAGAACGAGGCATGGACTGAGAGAAGACTGAGATCCTGACAGTACTGTGTCTCAGTGCCTGCCCGTAGGCACCGAGAAGGGGAAGATGCAGACCCTCATCCCAGGAGTGACATAGCTACTTATTGGACAGCAAAGTCACTCACTTGGAGCCTGAGAGCTTGGGGAAGCCAAGCCAAAGAGTGAGAGTGTTTGGGTTGGGTTCAGCTAGGATGGGGAAGCAGGCAGAGACAGCACCCCCCCATGGGGAGAGAATGGGCAGAGTTGGGGGGGTAGCAGGCAGACATGCTGGCAGGATGAAACTGAAAAGTTGTTCTGGAGAGACGGGTGACTGCCACGGCAGCTTTGGTTGAATCTGAGTGACATGATCACCAGAGCGAGGCAGAAGCTTCAAGGAAGTTTGCCTCCCAGAGCAGCTTATGCCCTCAGCCTTTTTCTTGGAATAGGCTGTACCTTGTTAATCGTTACTGTTCTCTGTGCTATGTCTGTTTGGGGATATGGATCAATGCGTTACCTTGTTCTTAGCAGGATACATGGTCCGGATACTGACCTAAATAATGATACCACACCATTTCCTCCTTTAGTCATTGATTTGCCTAAAATTATGTAAGTACTTATGATCAGGCATAAGAGGGCCACCAACTAGATAAGTGAGAATGCCAAATTATTAAACTGGTCCGATGGCAACCATTGTCTATCACTTGACAAACTTAAAAATGCATAACTTCCTGAAAACTAATGATCTAGAAACTTATGTTCTTTCAGTCTTCCTATTAAAATGTTAACTGCTCTATTCTCAGTAAACTTGTAATATAATCAAATAACCACATAGCTTCTGCATGAAACAAGTAGTGTATAAAAATCACTGAGACTTTGAAAGTAAAGTTGCATTCATATCAAGCCTGCTTGTGTCTGTGTGTCATTCCCTTTGCCGAATCCCTTGTCCACCTTCTCTTCTCCCTGTTCCCGTCGGACTGATCGCTCCTGACTCAGTTGTTCCATTGCAGGTGGCGCCCGAACAGGGACAAGAAGAGAGGTAAGCTGTCTCTCCTCTTCTCCTCATTTAAATTCAGACAGGGATAGGACCTCACCAGGAGTTCTGCAGACTTGCCAGTAAAGGATCACTGGTTCGTAAGAAGGTGAGAAGATAATAAAAAGGGAATCATGGGGCATTCACAATCAAAAGGTAAGGAGCTTTTTGTGTCAGTCCTGCATCACATGTTAATGGGTCGAGGACTTAAAGTCCCAAAAAGAAATTTATCTGATTTCTATGATTTTGTGTTAAAAATCAGCCCCTGGTTCCCTGAGGAAGGAAGCTTATCCTTGGAAAATTGGAAAAAGGCAGGAAAAGAAATGCATAAATATTATGAGCAACAGGGTCCTGGAGAAGTTCCTACCCAAGCGTTCTCTCTTTGGATACAGATTAGAGATATGCTAACAAAGAAATCAGAATGGAGCTATTCACAGAGGAGGCACCCTCTGTCAAGGATGAGGAAGTCCCTTTGACAATAGTGAAAAGAAAGGGATATGATTCCACATGTCCAAAGAATATCAGCAAATATCCCCCAGCTAATTTGTTAAAACCTGAGCCTGGGGATGATTGACTGGCTAGAAGATGATGACAAATGGGTTTTAGAAGAAGAAGCTGCTAGATATCATGAAGGAGATGAGGATAGGGATCATTTTCATAACGAGGATCCCCCAACAGATTTATTGGCACTTGCCTCTGCACCTCCACCCTGGAAAAGGACAGCTCCTGGAAGAGGAAGGCCTTCTAATAAGTTACCAGCCAATATGGGCTTTATGGGTGCAGTAAAGGAGACAAGGAGAGTAGGAGATACTAGTCTTTGTTTCCCTTTGACAATTTTTGATGATGGGCCCCCTCAATGGGAGTCTTTACCTTTAAAAACACTAAAAGAACTTCAAACTGTTTGCAAAATTATTCTTCACCCTATGCTTTGAAAATAGTAGATATGGTAAGGAGTATGTGGTTGACACCTTATGATTGGCAGCAAACCACAAAATCAGTGCTGAGCCCTGGTCAACACACATTATGGAGAACTGAATATGAAGATACTGCTAGAGAAGCTGTTCAAAAATCTTTTTTTAAGAGAGGCACTAAACCTACAATGTCTATGCTATTAGGACGAGGGGAATATGCTACTCCCCAGTCTCAAGCTAACTTACGCGAGGAAGTATTGGAAGGAATAGCCAAAATAGCTATAGGCGCTTGGGAAAAGTTACCCCCTCCTGAGGGCAAATCCACAGTGTTATCAGGTATAAAACAGAAACAGGAAGAAGCATATGAGGATTTTGTGGCTAGGCTGGAGGAGGCCATAGGAAGGGTGCTTCCTTCCTCAGAGGGATCAGAACTGTTGTTAAAACAATTGGCTTGGGAAAATGCCAATACGTTGTGTCAAAAATTGATTTGGCCAGTAAGAAAAACTGGGACATTGCAGGACTACATAAAAGCTTGCTTGGATGCCTCACCAGCAGTGGTACAAGGAGTAGCCTATGCTGCAGCTATGAATGGTCAGCACTACAGCGTCTTTGTGTCTAAATTAATGGGGAATCAAGCAGAAGGCAAGGCCAAATGCTTCTCTTGTGGTCAAGAAGGACACATGAGTAAAAATTGTCCAACCAAGGACAAGCAGTCCCCTTTCAATACAAATGAGAGAAAGAAATCAACCCCAGGACTCTGCCCCAGATGTAAAAAGGACAGACACTGGAGAAATGAATGTAAATCTAAATATCATAAGGATGGAACCCCTCTTTCAGACGACAAAGAGGGGACAAAAAACGGCAGGAGGGGCAAGCCCTCAGCCCCATAAATAAAGGAGGGAACCTAAAAATAGAAAAGCTTAATCCTGAAGCAGTAGAGTTTTGCCCACAAATGGGTCAAACTGTTTTTAACCTACCAAGGGCAACACCAGGTAGTGCAGGATTGGATTTGTCAGCTATAAAAGACTATTTTATCCATGGTTGATGGAGTCCAACTGGTGGATACCATGGTACATAGACCATTACCAAAAGGGACTTTTGGTCTCATAATAGGTAGGAGTTCAAACTACAAAAAATACTTGAAAGTTCTTCCTGAAGTGATTGATGCAGATTATCAGTGAGAAATTAAGATAATGATTAGACTATTAAAGGAAACAATTCAGATTCATAAGAATCAATGCATAGCTCAGTTATTGTTAATACCTTATATCAAGACTCCCAATCAGGTATTAAAACAAGAAAGAGGAAGTCAAGGGTTTGGATCTACAGAAGCAGTTAATTGGGTACAGGAAATAAATGGACGAAAACCTATTAAAACTATATATTTAAATGGTAAGCCTATATAAGGAATATTAGATACTGGTACAGATAAAACATGTATCGCTGCCAAAGATTGGCCTTCTAATTGGCCTACACAGAGGGCTTGGTCAACATTAGTAGTCAGGGGAGGGACTCAGGCCTGTGAGATACAACATGGGAAATCTCTTCCTTCTCTCTGCCACTTTGGTCTACAGGGTTGTCTGGGAACTCTGGCTACCATGTATACCTGAGGCCAGGGAGTTCACACTCTGCAATGCATGGCAGAAACCGGATGTCTTCCCACTGGCTTCTCAGTAGGAGTGAGTGCTGCTTGGTGGGACGTTGATAAAGCTGGAGAGTGAGTCAGGAAGGATGACACAGCCAGGCAAATGGGGTTCATCAGCTTCATGCTTCTCATAGGAGGTAGTGGGGGTCGGGCCCTGCATCATAGGTGCCCAGAGTTAGCACAGCTGTTAACACAGTTTACTCTACCACAAATACTAAGGCACTTAAAAATCACTACACAGAGTGTGTACAGAGTCAAACAAGGCACGGTTTTCCCCTGAGAGGAAATGATAGCCACCAGGCTAATATATCACATATTTAGGATGTCTGCTGAATGCCTCTCAGAGGCTACAAAGAGACAGAAGCTGAGTTTAGTCCAACTGAGAGGGAACGATGGGATGGACCAGTGCCCACCTACTCATGTACAGTGTCACCTATCATCACATTGTTTAAATTCATGTCCCATGATTTGTCTACCTGCCCTCTCGTCCAGCGCTCCATGCAGATGTCTTCTTTAGTGTTCCTCTTTGGCCGCCTCACCAGGAGATTCTGGGTGGTGCCTGTAGCCTTTGAATACTCAGAGTATTCAAAGACAGCAGAGGTTCCCATGCTACTTCTGATGCATAGGGACACAACTCCATTTGCCCTCAAGAGAGGAACCTGTTAAGGCTGTGAAGAGCCAGACCCTACCCCCTGCCCACACCGGGCTGAACCTTGTGGACAGAGATGAAAGACCAGCAGAGCAGACCTTTGGGCACTAAGACTGCCTGCCCATAGACACTCAAGAAGGTAGCAGACACCCTGTGCTGCCCAGGGTGCCTTCGAAGCAGGTCTTTAGGAAGACAAGGATCTTACCCCTTCACCCAGTTTTGAGTATCTCTGTGTGCTCACTTTCTCAAGGTCTGACAAAGGCTATTTGTTAGGATGAGATAAAAATGGTAAGAGCTGAGCATGGGGGCTGGAGAGATGGCCCAGTAGTTAAGAGCACCAACTGCTCTTGCAGAGGACCCGGGTTTGATTCCCAGCACCCACATGGTGGCTAAGAACTGTCTTTTTTATTTATTTATTTTTATTTATTTTTTATGTGTATGAATGTACTGTCTGCATGTAGGTTGGTGCACCTGTGTCGTGCAATGCCATGGAGGTCAGAAGAGGGTGTTGGATTCCCCTGGAACTGGAGTTAAAGATGGTTCTCAGTAAGCCAGGTGTGGTGGCGCATGGCTTTGATCCTAGCATTCGGGAGGCAGAGGCAGGCGGATCTCTGTGAGTTCAAGGGTAACCTGGTCTACAAAGTGAGTTGCAGGCCAGATGGGGCTGTAGGGAGACCCTGTCTCAAAAAGACAAAAAAAATAAAAAAATAAAAAATAAAAAACTGAGCATGACATAGAGTTTTGATGCTTAGTTCAAAGGGCTAAATGGACTTGTATTCTCAGAAGTGTTAAGAAAAAAGTTGATTCAGCAGGAACCTTAGAACTGTTAGAAGGCTGTGGTGGTTAGTTTTAATTAATTTGACACAATCTAGAATCACTTGGGAGGGGAGTCTCAATAAGGGATTGTCTAGACCAGGTTGGCCTGTTGACTTTTCTGGAGGGGATTGTCTTAGTTAACTCATATGGGAAAAATGCAGCCTACTTTGAGTACCTCCATTCCCTAGGCAGGGGATCCTGGATTGCATAAATACAGACAGGTATTTGTGCTGAGCACAAACGAGCATGCGTGCATTCATTTCTCTCTGCTCTTGACTATTGATGGGAGTAGTTGCTTCAGATTCCTGCCTTGACTTCCCTCCAGTGTCAGATTATAACCTGGAATTGTAAGTCAAATAAACCCTTTCTCCTTTTAAAAAATTTATTTTTATTTTATGTGTGAGTGTTATGCATGCATGTATATAAATGCACCCTTGTCATACAGTGCCCATGGAGGCAAGAGAAAGGAGTCGGATCCCCTGGAACTGGAGTTATAGATGGTCGTTAGTCACCATGTGGGTGCTATGACACAAACCTTGGTCTCCTGCTCTTAACTGCTGAACCATCTCTCCTGCCCTAATCCTTTCTCTTTTAAAGTTGTTCTTTTGTAAGGGTATTTTATCACAGCAACAGAATTGAAAATGAAAAGGGGACTTTTCCCTCTAGTGGGGCATGATCTTTACAAAGAAGAGTGTCTCTAATGGCTCTGAGTGACTGCAGCTGCCATGTAAAGTGGTGTCTTAAAAGTGTTAATGCTGGGGCTGGAGAGATGGCCTAGCGGTTAAGAGTGCCAACTGCTCTTGCAGAGGACCCGGGTTCGATCCCCAGCACCCACATGGCGGCTGAGAACCGTCTGTAACTCCAATTCCAGGAGAACTCCAGTTCCAGGAGAATCCGACACCGTCTTCTGACCTCCGCGGCATTGCACGACACGGGTGTACAAAGCTACATGCAGACAGTACATTCATACACATAAATAAATAAAAATTAAAAAAAATAAAAAAAAAAGTGTTAATGCTGGCCAGGTGTGGTGGTGCACGCCTTTAATCCTAGCACTTGGGAGGCAGAGGCAGGTGGATCTCTGTGAGTTCAAGACCAGCCTGGTCTACCTAGTGAGCTCCAGGCCAGCTAAAGGGAGACCCTGTCTCAAAAAGACAAAAAAAAAAAAAAAAGCATTAATGCTGTCTCAGCCTATGGTCAGCACCAGGTGGCCCAGGCTTCACCCCAATGCAGAGCTTGCTTCTGCTGCACCTAGCCAGCTGCACTATCTAGTCCTGGATGGGCTGTCAGAGACCAGCCTATGGTGGGAAGCACTTGAAGATGCTGCCTACACACAGGAGGGTGGGACCATCAGATCTTCCTGTATGGCCTCAGTCGTGGTAGGCTTGACCACTACTGCCATAATTTCATCAGTTGCCACTTTATGAAGAGAAGCAAGATTTCCTTTAGAAGAAACACATACTCAGCCCAGGAGTGATAAGTAGTGATAGCATCTGTTCTAGTTTGTCTTCCATTGCTGTGACAATACACTCTGACCGACACCAACTTGGGGAGGAAAGGGTTTATTCGGCTTACATTTCCTGGGTCACAGTTCTTACTCAGGGAGCCCAAGGCAAGAACTCAGGGCAGGAACCTGGAGGCAGGAGCTGAAGCACAGGCCATGGAAGAATGCTGTTTACTGGCTTGCACCCCTGGCTTATGCCCAGCCTGCCTTCTTTTTTTTTTTTTTTTTTAATTTTATTTATTTCCGTATGTGTATGAATGTATTGTTTGCATGCAAGTCTGTGCACCCGTGACGTGCAATGCCGCGGAGGTCAGAAGAGGGCGTCGGACTCCCCTGGAACTGGAGTTCTCCTGGAATTGGAGTTTCAGACGGTTTTCGGCCGCCATGTGGGTGCTGGGGATCGAACCCGGTTCCTCTGCAAGAGCGGTCGGCGCTCTTAACCGCTAGGCCATCGCTCCAGCCCCCAGCCTGCCTTCTTATACAGTACACAACAACCTGCCCAGGGTGGCTCCACTCATTGTGGGCTGGGCCCTCCCATAATGCTTGACCATCAAGACAATACTCCACAGAAGTGGCCACAGGCCAATACAATGGAGCCAATTCCCCAATTGAGGCTCCCTCAACCCAAGTGTTCAAGTTGACACTAAAGCTATCCAGCATAGCATCCATGAAGATGTGGACCAAAGGCATGATCCTTTTCAGAAGATGCAACCAAAACCCCACAAAGCTGTAGAATGCACAAGTTATTCTTACAAATTGATGTCTTCATTTGTACATTAGGAAATCATTCAATACAAAGCATATTTATGCATTTTTAAATTTTTATTTATTTTTATGTGTATGAATGTACTGTCTGCATGTAGGTTTGTGCACCCGTGTCGTGCAATGCCGCGGAGGTCAGAAGAGGGTCTCAGATTTCCCTGGAACTGGAGTTCTCCTGGAATTGGAGTTATAGATGGTTCTCAGCTGCCATGTGGGTGCTGGGGATTGAACCCGGGTCCTCTGCAAGAGCAGTTGGTGCTCTTAACCACTAGGCTATCTCTCCAGCCCATATTTATACATTAATGCCAATGAAAATGAAGTATTGTAAACAACTTGGTACTTGTTCAGCAAAAAAAAAAAAAAAAGTGTTAATGTTGTCAAGAAGAAATGGGAGAAGGAAGAGCAGGAGAAGGATCCAGACCACTTGAAAGCAAATAGGGCATGATTGGGTCAAGCTGTCGTTTCTGGGTTGGAAACCGACAGAGGGTAGGTACAGTGGTTAAGATCCTCCAGAAGTGTTAAATTTTGAACAACAGTTCACTGAATGGATGGAAAAGGTCTAGGTGACTACTCTACCCACTGGTACAGAGCTAGGAGAACTTATATTTCCCAACAGGGTGGGAAAGTACACTGGCACTTGTAAGGAAGGATTAAGAGTGACTAAGGCTACATGTTGACTTTCATACTTTTCAGTTCCCTACTAACAATATTCAGAGTACTTGGGCAGCTTGTGAGAGTTGTGTACCTTAATTCATGACAACCCATCAACGTGCCAGGAACTATGGACATGTGAAAAGAGCTAAGATTATCCTAAGATTGAGCAATTATTCCTCCAGAACATATCCTGTGTATGTTTCCTACCTGCTGGGGTATGCATAGCACCATTAGAATTTTTCCTGGGAAGGAAAATGGGAGCCTGTGAATGTCAATTAAGCTGGTCATGATTTGACCAGCTTAAATTTCTTTCAATAACCAGGTATGATTGGTGAAGAAGACAAATAGCTAGTGGAGAATGACTGTATGTACTAGAGAGCTAAATTTGTATTGGACATTGGTAACTTTTTTTGGTTAGTATTCCTTTAGCTACTAAATCCCTAAACCAATTGCTTGGGACATCATTGTGCCTTCAAAGATCCTGCCCTACACTATGTAAAAGTTATTTCATTACAGCCAGGCATGGTGGCACATGCCTTTAATCCTAGCACTTGAGAGGCAGAGGCAGGTGGATCTTTGTGAGTTCAAGGCCAGGCTGGTCTACAGACTGAGTTCCAGGACAGCTAGGGCTATAGGGAGACCCTGTCTTGAAAAGACCAAAAAAAAGTTTTTTCATTGCACAAATGATTTAATACTCACCTTTAAGTGTCTTATAGATTTGGAAAAACATCTGGAAAAATAATAGAAGTTGAGTGAAGACACCATATGAGTAGAAAAAGGCATTCTCAGATGACACAAGGTAACTGAATAAAACCTAGGGGTAAGTTACCTCCCTAATGAGTTGTTCAGGGGTAGTCTCAGAGGCCCCAAAACATAAGCTATTGCCACTGATGTTGCTGGCATACCACAACTAGGTGGTAAATCTCTATTGCTGAAGACAGTGAAATGTTCCATTTGAAGGACTTGGAGAAATCAACATAGGACTGAACTGGAAGTTCCCTCACTGCTGGGTACATATTTTGTGCTGGAAGGTGCTATTCAGGGGAGGGGAGGAGAATTTTCACCAATGGCATGCTTGAATGGACTCTGAAGGTTAACAGCATCAGGATTCCTGGGCAAGATGTACTGCCCATTGGTGCAATAATGGCATAGCTGTTATGGGGGAAAAACCCAATTTAAGACATGGTCTATGGGAACCCATGTTCGTTGCTGTAAAGCAGGACACAACCTATGATGAGGAAACACAGGACCCAGCAGGAAGGCTACCGGTATTCTTTTGCTAAATGGTTACAATGTGAGGAAAATTCATATGGATTCTGCTGCTAAATAGCTTGTATTGAATTCATCTAGCTTCTGTCCCAGACTTGTGCCATGTCCTGGGTCCTGGTCCTGCCAGTAGACGTGGGCCTCTGTTCCAGTCTCTGGGTAATCTGGAGCCCCCCCCCTTCATCACATATCTCCTGAGGACTCAGCTGTGTCCCTAATGTCTTCCTTAAGATATCTGTGTACGGGGCTGGAGAGATGGCCTAGCGGTTAAGAGCACCGACCGCTCTTACAGAGGACCCGGGTTCGATCCCCAGCACCCACATGGCGGCTGAGAACCGTCTGAAGCTCCAATTCCAGGAGAACTCCAGTTCCAGGGGAATCCGAGACCCTCTTCTGACCTCCGCGGCGTTGCACGACACGGGTGCACAGACTTGCATGCAGACAGTACATTCATACACATACAGAAATAAATAAAAATTAAAAAAAAAAAGATATCTGTGTACATCCACAGTGACTGACTTTTTAAGCTATTGTAAAAATTCACTGTCTACTCTAGAAAATTTAGAAAATATAAACAAAGCAAAACAGCATTTATAATCCTAATCCTAGAGACAAATTCAAGTGATGGTGTAAGGGACCCTGCCTGACAGGGTCACTTACAAGCAATGCACATGGCACATTTTCTGCTTCTTGGCAGAAAGGTCGTATTCTTAATTCCAAAAGAGCTTCTTCAACTGACCTGTTGGGAGTCATGTAGACCTGTCCACCTCACATTTTAGAGCCATAAGCGTACCAGCACCCACTTCTTTGTTTAAGTTGACCAATCTAAAATTAGGGGAGGGGAAGCCCCTGAAACCCTTAAAAACCCAGATTCTTCCCAGGGATTGGATTTTGGTTTCCTGAGTCCCCTCTCTACTTGTGGAAAGCTTTTCTCTCTATGAATGTGTGTGATTCTTATGTCTATAGGTGTGATTATCTTTCAATGAAAGAGTGATTGTCACTCTCTGCTGGTCTGAGATTTTTCCTGACTTTTAATTCTTTAACTGGCTGAGAAAAAAAAAGCCCAACAATACCCCTAGGCTGATAATGATGCCAACAGCAAGAACATCACTCGATATTGAAGTGGATAAAGCTTTCCTTTCAATTTAGAGGCAAAATGAGGCGACTTTTCCTACTGCTGTGATAACACACACTGAAGAAAAGCCACTTAAGGGTAGAAAGGGCTTATTCTGGCTTTCAATTAAGGGGTCCAATTTATTAAAGCAGGGAAGTCACAGTGACCATTATGAGGGAGCTGATCACAGTGTGTTTGCAGTTAAGAAGCAGAGAAGAGGGCTGGAGAGATGGCTCGGTGGTTAAGAGCACTGGCTGGTCTTACAGAGGACCTGGGTTTGATTCCCAGCACCCAAATGCCAGTTAACAACTGTCCTTAACTCCAGTTCCAGAGGAATCTGATGCCCTCTTCTGACCTCCTTGGGCATTCCATGACATGGGTATACTTACATACACGCAAGCAATACACTCATACACATGAAAAAATAATAAAATATTTTTTAAAAAAAGAAGCAGAGAAGAATGTTGCTTCTCACCTTGTTTTCTCCTGTTTTTCAGTTCAGGACCCCACCTCATACAATGGTGCCGCACATGGTCAAGGAGGGCCCTCCCACCTCAGTTGACCTGATCTGGGTAATTCCTCACAGGTATGCTTAGAGGCTAATATAATCCACATAGTCCCTCACAGGCATGCCCAGAGGTTTGTGTCCTAGGTGATTCTAGATCCTGGTAAGTTGACAATAGTAACCATCACAACTGTTCACATCACTTTTTTTCTATGTTGTGCCAGAGGAACTAGCTTGTACAGTAAGGCAATAAAAATAATAGAAGACATAAACATTGGACAGTGCAAATATTTGACAAGGCTATGGATAGAAAATCAACATATAAAAGTTCACTGTGGGGCTGGAGAGATGGCTCAGCAGTCAACACCACATACTCCTTTGCAGAGGATATGAGTTGAGTTCCCAGCACCTATGTTAGGTGGCTCACAACCATCTGTAACTCCAGTTCTAGAGGATCTCATGCCTTCTTCTGGTTTCCCAAAGCACACTCACATGTGGCACACACACATACACATACACACACACCAATAATAAAAAGACACCTTTAAATAAAATAAGTTATTGTACTTCTCAATATTAGCAGCTAATGGAAAATTAAAATAAGAAAAGAAAATGAACAAAACACAACACATACAATAGCTTAAAATATCAATTATGGCCAGACTTGGTGGTGCACGCCTTTAATCCTAGCACTTGGGAGGCAGAGGCAGGCAGATCTTTGTGAGTTCAAGGCCAGCCTGGTGTACAGAGTGAATTCCAGGACAGCTGGGGCTACAGGGAGACCAAAAAAGAAAGAAAGAAAGAAAGAAAGAAAGAAAGAAAGAAAGAAAGAAAGAAAGAAAATTTGGGAAGATTTTTCTCTGTTAAACATGGAGACTTTAATACAATATAGTACTAAAAATGTGACATTGGAATAAAAATGTCAAACAAACCAATGAAACAGAATAGAGAACTCAATGAAACTTACATGTCCAATCAGGTCATTTATGATGCTACTAAGGGGAGTAGGGGAAAGGCTGTCTTTTTAACAAACAATCCTGGAAAACTGTGTGTGTGTGTGTGTGCATGTGTGTGTGTGTGTGTTAAAATAATAAATTGGTAAAAGGCAAATCAAGGGGAGAAGACATTTGCAACATGATACATAGTGACTGTAGACTCCTGTCAGTAATAACACACCAATCATACCTATGAATCTCTGTGACAAGGATGGACACTACAACATAAAAATGGCCAAAAGACTTGACCAGGTGCTTCACAAAATGGGAAATCTGGGTCATCAAGATGGCTCAGCAGGTAAAGGCACTTACTCCCAAGCCTGATGACTTGATCTCTGGAACTCACATGGTGGAAGGGGAGGAAAATGATAACTAATTAGTTAATTAATTAATTGCTTAAGAATTAAAAATTTAAAGAAAGCATAAATTGATTGTTTTACTTTTATTTTTTTAATTTTTTATTTATTTTTTATGTGTATGAATGTACCATCTGCAATAGGTTTGTGCACCCATGTTGTGCAATGCCGCGGAGTTCAGAAGAGGGTGTCAGAGTCCCCTGGAACTGGAGTTAAAGATGGTTCTCAGCCACCATGTGGGTGCTGGGGATCAAACCCAGGTCCTCTGCAAGAGCAGTCAGTGCTCTTAACCACTAGGCCATCTCTCTAGGCCCCTACTTTGTTTGAGAAAGGGTCTCACTATCTGTGGCTGGCATGGAACTCACTATGTAGGCCAGGCTGCCCTCAAATTCACAGAGATCTTCCTGCTTCTGCCTCCCAAGTACTGGGCTTAAAGGCATATACTACCATGCCCAGCCTAAGAGAGCATAAATTTAAACAAAACGTTGGATAATGGCTTGGTATATCTAGAAGGTTAAAGCCATTTTGTTCTGAGGTCAACAACCTAAAGAAATGTTCACAGATTGTTCTAGTTTCTCTTCAATCACTGTGACAAAACACTGGCCAAAACCAACTTAGGGAGGAGGGGTTTATTCAGCAGCTCACATCTCCCAGGTCATAATTCATCACCGAGGGAGCCCAAGGTAGGAACTCAGGGAAGGAACCTGGAGGCAGGAGGCAGGAGCTGAAACACAGGCCATGGAGGAACACTGCTTACTGGCTTGCTCCTCTGGTCCATGCCCACTCTGATTTCTTTTCTTTCTTCTTTTTTTTTTTTTTTTTGGTCTTTTTGAGACAGGGTCTCCCTGCAGCCCCAGCTGTCCTGGAACTCACTCTGTAGACCAGGCTGGCCTTGAACTCAAAAAGATCCGCCTGCCTCTGCCTCCCAAGTGCTAGGATTAAAGACATGTGCCACCATGCCTGGCCTGATTTCTTATACAATACACAACAACCTGCCCAGGAGTGGCACCATCCACAATGAGCTGGGCCTTCCCACATCTCCCAGTAATCAAGAAACTGTTCCATAGCTGTGGCCACAGGCCAGTCCAATGCCGCCAGTTCTCCCAGTGAGGCTCCCTCAAGCCAGGTGTGTCATTGACACTAAAGCTGTCCAGCACACAGATGTTAGTCACCATAGCATATTTTCACCATTTGATTTTTGTTTTGTTTTCATATTTTATTTGTATGTGAACAACATGTGGAGTCCAGAAGACAACTTGTGGTCATTGTTTTATTTATTTTTTTCCATCATGTTTGTCCCAGGGATCAATGGCAAGTGCCTTTACCTGCTGGGCCATGTCGTTGGCCTTACTTTCTCCATTTGGAAACAACTCAAAGATCATCATCACTACTAGAATGGATGGATAAGTTGTGGTACATGCAGAATCTTCCACAGGATACAAACAAGCTGCTCTATGTGATAACATGGGTGAACCCTGGAGTTGAGGGGAAGTCTCCGAATTAAGGATTAAAACCCAAACTTCTTGGGGCTGGAGAGATGGCTCCGGGGTTAAGAGCACTGACTGCTATTGCAGAGGATCTGGGTTCGATTCCCAGCATCCACATGGTGGCTAAGTACCGTCTTTAAGCTGGGCGTGGTGGCGTATGCTTTTAATCCTAGCACTCAGGAGGCAGAAGCAGGCGGATCTCTGTGAGTTCAAGGCCAACCTGGTCTACAGAATGAGTTCCAGGCCAGCTGGGGCTATAGGGAGACCCTGTCTCAAAAAAGACAACAACAACAAAAAAAAAACCCAAACTTCTCATCTAAAGTTTATAAATGAGCAAAAATAACCCATGTTGTTAGGTTGTAAGTAATTACCTCTGAAGGGGAGGTGTTGGAAGAGGAAGGAGAGGCTTTGAAGGCTGATTCATTTTCTCTTTTAAAAATTTTTATTTAGTATTTTATGAATGTTTTACCTATAGGTATGTAAATGTTCCTATGTTGTGCATTGTCCACAGAGGCCAGAAGGGGACATCAGATCCACAGAAATTGAAGTTACAGGTGGTTGTTAGCTGCCATGTGGGTACTGGGAACTGAACCTGAGGATCTAGTGGTCTCATCCACTGAGCCCATTTCTCTAGCCCCCCTTTTAAACACTGATTTTATTTTTATTATGTGTGTATGTGTCTCTGTGTGAGTGTATGTTCACATTGTGCATGTGCACAGAGAGGCCACAAGAGGGTGTCAGATCCCCTGAAGCTGGAGTTACAGATGCTTGTAAGCTACCTGATGTAAGTGCAGGAACAGTCTTCTGCAAGAACAGCTAGTTTTGTACCCATGTCCTGGGCACTTAGCACTCACCATTTGCAATAGAACTCATTCTCTTTGTTAAGTTGGCAACATCTTTGTGAGGAGTGTGGGTGGAAGGGAGTAACTTTTTTTTTCTCTTTTTGAGACAGGGTCTCCTTTTAGTCCCAGCTAGCCTGGAGCTTGCTCGTAGGCTGGCCTTGACCTCACAGAGATCCACCTGCCTCTGCCTCCCAAGGTGCTGGGATTAAAGGCATGCACCACCACACCTGGGGGAAGTAACTTTTAAATTTCATTTTATTTATTTATTTATTTACTTATTTTCTATGTGTATGAATGTACTGTCTGCATGTAGGTTTGTGCACCCGTGTCATGCAATGCCACAGAGGTCAGAAGAGGGTGTTGGATTTCCCGGAACTGGAGTTCTCCTGGAATTGGAGTTACAGACAGTTCTCAGCTACCATGTGGGTGCTGGGGATTGAACCCGGGTCCTCTGCAAGAGCAGTCAGCGCTCTTAACTGCTAGGCTATCTCTCCAGCCCCATGGAGTAACTTTTTTAAACTAACACCTAGGAGGTGATAGAAATATACGTGCCCTTGAAAGACGCTTATGACATGAGAACTCCACAGAGTCAGTCACCAGTGACAAGGAAAGTGAGAGCCCCAGCATGTTGAACTTAAACTGCCACACTCACAAATTTAACCAACGAGGGGCCACAGATTGATATGAAATTTATTTAATTTGCTGGTGCACCAGAACCCAATTAAGAAAACTGACACATCAAGGGAGACAATTGTTGATGAGTCAGGGACGCAACCCATTCCACACAGGGATGAGCTCGATCCCGACTGTCTGTTACAGAGAACTTTTAAAGCCAAAGCCACAAACTAGAGGAACTTGGTGACATGATACATACAGAATTGCAAGGCTATAGAAACCCAATGCAAGCAGTGGTGACCTTTAAGCTGATTGGTTGTGTTTAGCAGCGTGAAGTCCCTTGGAGAGGAATGGGCTTCTTAGGGGGTAGGAAGCACTCCCACAGGGCTGGGAAAGTTCATCCTGACCTCAGGTAGCTCTGGGAACTAATAACTCAGGGTCAGACTGTATTCTTGTGGTTAAGGTACTCATGTGACCAGACCTGCTTCAACTAGAGAGTTGCTCCTGCATGGTTAACCCTTTCCTTTTGATTAACTTCTTTCTGACCTGGTCCTAACAGCATTTACAGGCTTCTGTGTGTACCCTCACCAGTTGAGGTCTCTTTACACACAAGGAGTCCCCTATGGGTGTGTTCAACATTGTACTACAAAAACATCAGATTTGTGGGAGATAGAATTCAGTGATGATATATAATTGCATACATTTTGGGAATTTAATTCTCGCTAGTACTCTAAGATACCTGGGTGATAAAGAATGATGCCCGAGGGACCCCATGTCCTGGCTCTGTGGGTACTCTGTCCTCTCAAAAGCTCTTAGGACTGAAGTGACTCCTTGCAAGTTCAGGGTCTCCCATCAAAATAAGCAAGAGTGGAGCACGCAAGGCAGGCTCTGACTTAAAAACAAACCCATTCAGAGAGAAAGGAAGTGATGTCGGGCCCTGACCTCAGGGCTTCCCAGTTTGGCTAGTGGGGAAGTGGTCCTGGCCCTACTTGAAGGAGCTGGATTATGTTAGCTGACAAAAACAGACTCAACCCAGAGGAAGTGGACACTGGGAACTGGAATGGGGCCCCACCAGTTCCTGCTCTGGTTCCCTTTCTGTTGCTTTGATAAAACACTCTGACCAAAGACAACTTGAAGGAAAGGGTTTATTTGGCTTATGCTTCCAGGTCACAGCTTAAGGGACGTCAGGGCAGGACGTCAGGGCAGGACGTCAGGGCAGGAGCTGTAGATGAAAGCCATTTGCAGGCTCACTCATTGGCTCACTCTTGGGTTCATGTTTATTTACCTAGCTTTCTTGGGTTTTTTAATTTTTTTGCTCATTTTGAGACAGGTTCTCCCTTTAGTCCCAGCTGGCCTGGAGCTCACTATATAGACCAGGCTGGCTTTGAACTCACAGAGATCCACCACCTCTGTCTCCCGAGTGCTGGGATTAAAGGGTGTGCACCACCATGCCCGGCTTACCTAGCTTTTTTATACAACCCAGACCAACCTGCCTAGGAATGGTGTATCCCCTATTGGGCTGGGGGGTCCTCCTGCATCAGTTAATAATAAAGAAAATCCACTCCCCAACACACCCACAGGCCAATCTGACCTAGAAAATTCTTCAGTTGAGGCTTTCCTCTCAGATGACTTTAGATTGCATTGACAAAGCTAACAGGGACAGTTACTGTTGCCGTGATAAGATGCCCTGACAAAATCGACTTAAAGTATTTGTTTTGGCTTCCAGTTGCACGGTGTGGTGCATCACCATGGTGGGGAAGACTAGCAGCAGGAGCATGCCCCAGCATCCACAGTCAGGAAGCACTGAGTGATGGATCATGCTGGTACTCAGCTCACGTTCCCCTTTCTATGCAGTCCAGCTCCCAACTTGTGGACTGATCCCGTATACAATGGGCACATCTTCCCATCTCAGTTAACCTGATCAAGTTAATCCTCTGCCGCCATGCCCAGAGGCTGCTGACAAAACACTAACCATCACAGGGGCTTTTCCAGAAGTGAACTGCATTAGAGTCATCTGGAGGACATCTGTCAGGTCAGAACCCCAGATGGCGATCTTCAAGGGCGTACTTCTTTGGAAACATCAAAGAAAAAAAAGTATGGATGCCCTGTGCAATGGGAGCAGTTCTCATTAGTCCTTTACCTCCCAGCCCTGCCCTACAGATCTGTGAAATAGAGCTCTGAACTCTGCCCTTGGTCTGCACTCCAGTCAACGGCTGGTCCAGAAGGTGCGGTTGGCACTGTTATCCCAACTCAACCTCAGAGATTTTTGGGGGGGATCTTTTTGAGACAGGGTCTCCCTGTATCCCCAGCTGGCCTGTAACTCTCTATGTAGACTAGGCTGGCCTTGAACTCACAGAGATCTGCCTGCCTCTGCCTCCCGAGTGTTGAAATTAAAGGTATGTGCCAACATACCCAGCTACCTCAGAGATCTGATACACCCCACATCCACTCCATACAGAGAGCTTTTGCTGTCTCTGAGGATTTATCCAATGATCCCAAGAAGTCTGGGGAGCCTACTTGACCACTGCACTACTTGTCTACCTAGCCAACATTGACCTAGCAATCTCAAGACCAACATGGTATTTTTATTGGAATGAATCACAGCTTAGACCCTCCCTTAGAAGGGACCATTTTGGGATCCCAAGGGCTGGCCTTGGAGTAAGACTGACTCAGCCTCCATGCTGGACTGAGTCTAGAACTTGAGGCCTGGAATCCATGGCCACTAAACTTCAACCCAAGATGTTCTGGGGGAGCTGGTTCTCTGGGATCCAGACTTGGTACTTCCTTGTGGCTGGGTTTCTCCAAGGGCACATCTGCGTAGATGTCTGTGCCTGATTTTGAAGGCATGGCATTGAGAATGGTGTTCTTCACCACTTCCTCAGACACAGAGTCATTGGTCATTGACTCATCAGGTGCCTATGATGTGCTCTTGCCCTTACTCTTAAAGGAGTCAATGGAATCTCTGTGAATGCTGAGAAAAATCATGAGAAACAATCAACTATGTCCAGTTCTAAGAGATGGAGCTCTCTCCCACAAGTCCCCAGCCAAGCCTTATACAAGCCCAGGAGGAACCCTACATTCAGGATCAGGCTGACTCCATCTCCCAGTCCCAACCAGACTTCTCTCTTTCCTGTGG
The DNA here is from genome assembly GCA_009823505.1 of Rhizomys pruinosus. Taxonomy (NCBI): domain Eukaryota; kingdom Metazoa; phylum Chordata; class Mammalia; order Rodentia; family Spalacidae; genus Rhizomys; species Rhizomys pruinosus. Next base: position 3,836,616 of record VZQC01006589.1, read on the forward strand.
CTTTGGTATATGCCTCATCATCTTAGTCACTAGTCTTCACCAAGCACCTGTTGCATGCTGGACCTTTAACAAACTAGTTTTATATGGGTTTAATCTTAACAACCCTACAGGAGAGGAGGGCTAGACAGTACATGGCTTATGTCTCTTCACCTCAGTCTCCTCATTCCCAAAGGAAGTGCCCCACTCCAGATAGACAGGGCAAGGAAGAGAGGAAACCTGTGATCAAAGAAAGCCAGGTGGAGTCTGGAAGAGCCTTGGCTGAATCCAGTCAAGTGAGCACATCTGGAAGACCTGGAGAAACTTATTTGGACACAAGGGCAGACCCTATGTCACAGACCTTCTGATCAAAGGCAGTTCCTAGAATACCCTCAGTGCCAAGAGCTTTAGACAAGGGGCCTTTGCACATCTACCTTGAGTAGTACTCTATGCTGTCACAGAAAGGCTGGTTTTGTGTTTCTGGCACCACAGAAGAGACATATAAGGCCAAGATGCAAGACAAACAGCAGAGAAAGATGGGAAGTTCGTTTTTTATCTGGTCAAAGATGGTCAGGGATAAGATGGCTCCAGCTGCCCAGGCCAGAAGACCCAAACCTGTAGACCTGAAAGTAAAGGTAAGAGCTGTCTGAAAGACTTCTTAGGCTCAGAGGCACAGTCCAGGAGGAGGCTTCCTGAAGCTATACAGTCTGCTTTGGGCCCTGTTCTAGCCCATTGTGTGACCTAGGAGAACTTAGTTCTTTGCTGACTCAAGATAGGTAGTCATTTCCTTCATGGACATCAGGAATGGGAGAACTGTAAACCACCCAGTGTTGTACGGTCATATGGGGAAAGAGTCCAGCCAGCAATGCTGAGTATCACATGTGGCTTCCATCAACAGGAGCTCTGTGGGGAACAGAGCACAGAACCTCAAGGTGGTTCGGAATGCATTCCAAGCAGTTGGTATCAGGCAGGGACTGGAGTCAGGTTACCCGTGGTGATAACTGTTAGTTGTCAACTTGGCATCTAGAATCACCTAGGAACCCTTGCTGGTTGCTGCATTCCCTGGATGGGCTCCTAGACAGTATAAAGGAGCAAGGGAACTAAGCAGCAGCACGCGTTCATCTCCACAGCCCAGACCCAGCCACTAATCTCCAACTCAAGATGCTCTGGGGAGCCTGGTTCTCAGGGAATCAGGCTCAGTGCCCCCTCAGTGCTGGGTTTCTCAAGGCAGTGTCAGTGTCTAAGGAGGTGTCTGGGTCTTGACTTGCCTGTCTCCTGCTGCCTTGACTTCTATCATTGTGGGCTGTGCCCTGGAACTGTGAACTGAATAAACCCTTCCTCCCTTGTCACTTTTGTCAGAGTATTTCATTACAGTAACAGGAAAGGAAAGCAAGACAGCACCCTAGTCCAATCTCAGCTCTGCCGCTTGCTCCATGCCACCTGAATAAGTGCCTTTCAGCTTTGTCATCTGAAATGAAGCTAGTGACAGAATCAGGGTGTGTTTGTGTGTGTGTGAAAGAGTGCTAGGTGATGTAATCCATGAACCACTTTTAACAGTGATTAGCACTAGCACGTGCTCAGCCTTAGCTGCCACATTAACCTTGTCACTGTCCCATCCCCCATGATGCCCCTAACCCACCAGACTCCCTACTGGAGAACAGTGAGGAGCAGCTCAGCAGTGTAGATGAAGAACACAGTGACAGTGGCAGCTAGGCTGCACTCCAAGCACAACCACCAAGATTATCGCCGATTCCAGCTCTGAGTGAAGACAGCGTGACCCCTGATCCTGGGCCAGCCAACCTCTGTGGCCCACAGCTTCCTCTCAATCCCTTACCAAAGCCATCTGAATGCCTACTCTTACACTTGGGTAGCTGGCAAGCAGACTCAGGCATCTGGCCAGAGGAGGGCTGGTCTGCACAGATCCAGCCAGTCCTGAGGTTCATACAGTGGGAGACTCGGAGAGGCCTAGGGGTAGGACGCACTGGGACCCAAAGACCTTGCGGGCTACCTACCATTCATTGTGCAAAGCTGAGCCCCCAAGTTTCTGCTTCCCTACCCCACCCCTTGCTCTTTCTCCATCATCGACACCAGGCTCCCCTCTCAGATTCTGACTAGGATCTGCAAGGAGGTTTTTAGTTCTTGAGGCTTTTGTGACCTAGAGTAGTCTTAAACACCTATGATGCCTACTTCTATGCAGCTAGATATGTGATCTAGAGGAAAAAAAAAGATTCAGCATTGGAGGGACCATCGCTTAGCAGGTGAGGCTGGGCTGGAGCCCCTGCTCACTGCTTCAGAGGTTGGCAGCCCCACATGGCTCAGACTCTGCAGGTGCTGCTTCAGCCTCACTCCATGTTTTTATTGCCATGGCGGTGAGAGCAAGATTGGCTACGTCCTGTGTAGTGGGGAATGAACAAGCAGGCGTATGTGTCTGGAAGCCAGAGGTCAACTGCAGATGTCTTCCTAAATCATTCTCCTCCATTTCCCTTTTTGAGATATTCTCTCATTGAACTTGGAGCTTGTCAATTCAGCTAGACTACCTGGCCAGGGAGCCCCAGGGATCCACCCTGCTCAGCTTTTTACATGAGGGCTGGGATCCAAAGTCAGGTTTTCTCATGCAACAAGCCCTTTACTAGCTGAGCCATGTCCCAGTCTGGAGACTGACTACTTTTTACCTCCAGAATTCAATTCTGTCCTGCATGTGATATCTGAACTATTTCTGCTTGATTAAATGTATACTGAATAATTAATAATAATAATAAACTCCAAGCAGCAAAAATCTAAAAACTTGTTTCTTCATTTTGTATAGTCTATCAATGTCTGCCAGCATCTGGAATGAGAAGGGTCCTAATTCTATTCCTGACAGGGAGGGATCGCCTAGGGACAGACATGCTTTGCAGCCTCCCCTACGGGGCTCCAGCAAATTGTTGGCCTCTTATGGTCAGCAATTCCGAATGTGTACTGATACTACGGCCCTGTAAACTCTAGCCGTATGTCCTGGGCCATGTTCATCGCCTAGGGCTCTTTCAAATTTCAGAACTATTACTTAGCCCTTCTCTAATACTGAGCCCCAGGAGTCAGACAGTGAGCCCCTGAGCAGGAGAGCCTCTAGGCAAGAACTGTTCCCATGTCAAGACCACCATGGTACCAGGTTTTCAGTGAACAGATTATCCCAGATGTTATGGATGTACTTCCCAATGGTGGGGGATGGGCTGCTATTGAGACATGGGGTCTGGGGGAATGGATGAAGGAGGATGTTTGCCCCCATCTTTTTCATTTACCTACTAGACGTGCTTGTGCTGCGAGATGGAATGGGGTGAAAGATGGCTGTCAAAAAAAAAAATTGAGCCGGGTGTGGTGGCGCATGCCTTTAGTCCTAGCACTTGGGAGGCAGAGGCAGGTGGATCTTTGTGAGTTCAAGGCCAGCCTGGTCTACAGAGTGAGTTCCAGGACAGCTGGGACTACAGTGAGACCCTGTTTCAAAAAGACCAAAAAAAAAAAAAAAAGATGGCTGTCTACCCTGACACACCAGAATAACTCCTCTAGACCACATGAGTTCCTCTCTCAGGCCTCTGAGGGAGGGCATGTGCTGTCTTGGGGTCCTTCACTCCACATCTGCTCCCATGGGGATTTCTCAGGAAAAGTACTCTGCACATGAAGGAGGCCAATTCTTGGGTGCCTAATTGGCTGACCAAGGCTGGAGACACTGGGAGGTCTAGAAATAGGAGGGCTAGAGGCAGCCTGCCAGGAGGGGTGGGCAGCTTGCCGGGAGGGGTGGGCTGTACCTTTGGGGAGGAACAGAAGTAGGAAACACATGATGGTGACTTGCATTATAGTCAGATACAGGCTCCACTTCCTCCCAATCTGCTCCAGGAGAAAGAGGCAGCACATCCTGGCTGGCACCTCCATGATGCCGAGGATCATATGTCTGAAGAAGATGTTCACCCCAAACGTTTTCATATTGAGGCCTGCCCCCCTCCCCAGGGCTAGGTGCCCTCTGGCCTTGCCCCCAAGGGGCTTCGTTTGGTTGTCATCATTCTCCTCAGTCAGGGAGCTAAAGTCCCCCTGAAAAGATGAAGGAAGAGGCCTTCCTACAGCCCCCAGGCCTAGCCTCACTCCCAGCTGGAAACCTCTTCCCCATTCAGTAGATTTAAAGGAAAGGTCCTTCTGTGCACCTCAGCTGCATAGCACAGCACCTTCTTGGCCTCTTCCACCCTCCCTTTCACCATCAGCCACCGTGGAGATTCTCGAAGAACCCTGTCTGACCCATCTCTCTCTTACTGCAGAATCCCAGGATTCCCCAAAGACCAGTGAGTGGCTCCTAGTTGAGATGGCTCAGCTGTGGCCATCCAACATCAATCAGCATGTGACTGGGGGGACCTTGAAGGTCACCACCAACCTCAAGGTCCTCTCTGATCCTAGCTGGCGGCTAATCCTTCTCCTTGGTCAAGGCACACACAGCCCCACCAATGTTCAGTGGTGCTGGGCACCTTGACACTACTGCCCTGTGGCCACCTTTATTCTCATCAGCTCTAAGAGTGCTCTTCTACCTCAGGGCATGGTTGAGGTTCATCCTCCAGGCCCACACCTTCTTCTGGAGCTATAACATAGTTCTGTCTTTCAGGCTTGATGTGACCACTACGTCATGAAGTTGACTCACAGTCATGGCAATGAAACGAAGAGGGCTAACTTACTAACTAGGTCTATGGTCTAATGGTGCCATTAATATTCCCTCTTGGGGTGAGGGGAGTCATAAGACCCTCCTCAAACTCTCCCCTGAAAGTTCAACCACTGCTTCCTCCCATCCTAGGCTATATCATATTGGAATTATATATACACACACATATATACTACATATATGTGCCCACACATATTTGCTAAAGTATCTAAGTTAGAAAAATGGACTAAGGGATGGGGCATTTGGTGACGTAGCTGCCTATGAGATGCCCATTATGCATATGAGTCACCCTAATAAGCTCATGTATTTGTCAAGCTGGGTTTAATGAATCTTTCTTGGTCTGTTCGCTCTTTCACTACTTGGGTTAAACAGATGTTTCTTTTACAGTGATTGGTGTTCTGCAGCAATTGGTGCCTGAACAACAGGAACCTGACAGAAGCAAAGACAAAATCTGGATGTGTGGTACTTATCTAGAAACCCAGCATTTGGGAGGCTGAGACAGGAGGACTGTTGAAGATTCACAGTCAGCCTGGGCTACGTAAAAGCTTCTGTATAGCAAAAGAAACAACCAGGGAAGTCAAGAGAAAACTCACAACGTGGGAGAAAGTCTTCACCAATGACAAATCTGACAGAAGTTTAATAATCCAGAATATATATATATATATATCTCAGAAAACTCTGTGTGAAAACTAGAGCAAATGTATTTGTTAAAGACCCCATTGAAATCTCATACACACACTATCTCTACATGTGTCTGCGTGTATGGCTGAAGGCTATATAAAAGGGAACAGCACCAGACAGGAGAAACCTGCCTTTCAGTTGTTGGCCAGGGTAGTCCAAGAGACTCCCCAAATTACACAGACTACTGCCACAGCCCTTCGTTGCCTCCCAGAACAGGAAGGTAAGACCCTGTTGCCAAAGACAGGACATTCTTCAGACACAGGACTTGGAGCAACAGACCTGGCACTGACCTGGAAGCCCCCTCCCTGAAGGCTAGTTCTCATAGTTTTGGAGGATGCTAGCAAGCTGCTAAGGGGGAACATCAAGCCATGGTCAAACCCCGGGTTTAAGGCCCAATAACTACTATATCAATGACTGACACAGCAAACGATATTGGGATGGTAATGGCACACTTATCTTGGGGGTAATCAACAGCTACCTAATTCGACCTAAAGCCTGCTCAATAGGACAGAACTCATATGTAGTACTGTAAACATAGCCAAATACACATGGCTGGAGAGATCACAGATCTTACAGAAAACCCTAAGGCTGTCACAAGCCTAGACAATGTAATTTCTTACTATAGGCTAAATATGAATTCTTTCTTTCTCTCTCTCTCTCTCTCTCTCTCTCTCTCTCTCTCTATATATTAATATAATATTATATTATTATTATATATTACAAGATTTATGGGGTTTTTTTGTCTTTTTTGATGACGGGTCTCCTTTTAGCTCAGCTGATCCTGGAAACTGCACTTCTGTAGAACCAGGCTGCTTGAACTCACAAGATGCCACCTGCCTTCTGCCTCCCAAGTTGCTAGGATTAAAGGCGGCACCATCACACCTGGCTTTTTTTTTAAATTTATTTTTTTTACATGACAAGTATGCCACTCGTCAAAGAAGCTCTCTTTTACAATAAAGATGGAGATAACTATGACGAGTTCCACAACTACACAAACACTAGAGAAGTGTCTGTGAAATTGCTCAACCCAAATGACAATTTACAATGAAACCGCTAAACCTAAAACTCCAGAACATGTAGAAAAAGGGATGGTAAAGAGAATATTAATGCACTCCTCAATTCTCTATCAATGATAGGCTTCCTTACAGCAATAGCAGGTGCAAATGGAAGCAAATAGTCCCAAATAGGCAATGTAGGAGTTCCAAGATGTAGTACTTGTTGAGGACTCCTATATTAATTATTACCCCTAGGGGCTTCAGGGACCATTCAGAAAGAAGGGCAGAAAATTGTAAGAGCCAGTGGAGGAGGTGGCAGTGACCATATTGAAATAAGAGTCCTATAGGCTCTGGGACCTTGCTCTTATGAACCCTACAGTCGATGTGTCAAGCATGTACTAAGATCATGTCAAACGTCAAAATAGGCCCAACAAAGCCAAGCACCAAGAACTGGGGAATGGGCAAACGACCAACTTTGTCTGAAGTAGCCATCCGAGAGCGGATTAGCTGCTAGGTGAGAGAGAGATGAAATCTTCTTAAAAGAGAAAGCGACGTTTAGTAGCTGACAAAACCCTAGTGTCTGAACTTGGCACTGAGAGATGATCTTGGTTTACACCAACTTGACTCAATAAATATTGAGTCAATTTGGTGGGATGCCCCCACCAAAGGCTGGTGGACTAGAAAGCGATGTTGGATCCCTGGAAAGTGGCTCTGTATAGCTGGGCGTGGTGGCACATACGCCTTAATCCTAGCACTTGGAGGCAGGAGGCAGGCAGATCTTGTGAGTTCAAGTGCCAGCCTTGTCTACAGAGGTGAGTTTCCAGGACAGCTGGGGCTACAGGGAAGACCATGTCTCAAAAAATGAACCAAAAAAAAAAAAAAAAAAAAGAAAGTGGCCTGTATGTGACAGGACTGTAAGAATACTGTAAAAGCAGTAGCATGGCCTTTGCCATGAGTGTCAAATGTTTTACACACCGGTGAGGCCCATGCAGCTGAAGCTGAGCTCCCTGCCCAGAGGGAACTTGCCTGTTAACGAGGAAGAAATTACAAAAAGAAAAAGAAACATGGGTGGTGTCCTCCTCTGTCAAAGCCTGTGGTTTGGAAGGTAAATTAGACGACACGAGTATGGAGAGATGGACACACTGGCTTGCCATTTTTTTAATGGCTGGAGGTAGCATTAAGGGGAAGAGAATACAAGTTAGATCTGGGCTCCATGCTATCCAATGTTCTGTCAATCACATCGTATGGAGCAGCAAAGGTGAAGGGAAATGATTGTTGTATCCTCTAAACTGCTTTGCATGATCTCACTTGAGATGGTCTCATTCTAACTGGTGTCAGAATCTTGACTTTTTTTACATTTGGAAACATCAAATAAAAATGGAAACATAAAAAAACACAAAACAAACAAACAAACAAACAAACAACAACAACAACAACAACAAAAACACAAGTTAGAGCTGGGCTCTGGAGCCCAGGGATCCCTGCCTGGGATTCAAAAATTTGGAACTTTGGGGAAGAATTGGACAGTAAGGAAAGAGAACAACTTAGAAATGTGAGAAGAAAGCCCTGGACCCAACCTTTAGTACATGAAAAGGGGAAAAAGTTCCAGGATTCAGCATACCAGTGGGGGACTTAATGGTCCGGTTCAGGAAACTGATGATTAGGGAACAATTTGCCTCTGAATTGCTTGAATTGGGAAAGACTCTTAAATAAGAAATGAAAGGACTTCTCACAGCCTGGCTTGTGAGGCTGGGGAGATAGAGGCAGAGGGATCAGTCCAAGTCCTGTAGAACCACAGAAACTGAGTAATATGTCTATCCATTCCTCCTTGAGACAAAGCCTACACCATCTACCGCAATATGAGAGAAAAATCAGTCCCTCATGGGCATGCTCATTCAAGGATATAAATCCATTAAGGATATTTGGTTATGGCCAGCTGAGGTACCCATGAAGATCTGGGGATGGATGGCAAGAGAAAAGACAGGCATTACTAAGAGAGCTGTACATGAGGAAGGTGGTATTTGATGCAAGTTCACCAAACCTGTGTGCTACAATAGAAAGAATTCTGAAAGAAATTTGTTCGACAGTGACCTCGGGAGAGCTATGGGGCTTCAGCAGCTTTGCTGAGCCCGGTGGTGCAGCATGATCTTCACAAAGCAGAAGAAGCTCCGGTGATGGAAAACAAGTTTGTGAAGTGCTACAGCAACCACTTTAGAAAGCAGACAAAGGAACTTGTTTGGATCACACAAAAGCAAACAGGGCAAGATTCGGAGTCAGAGTTCCTAGCCAAGAAAATTGACCAAAAGACAAATGTGCTTGTGAGCCTCTGGAACCTAAACAAGGGTTCAAGAAGGGTGTGTGTGTGTAGTAAATCCACTGTACACTCTGTTGTGGAAGAAGGTTTCATGGCATGGGAATCACCCCAGCTATTACTCTGAGGGAGTAGCCAAGGTTGCCTGAAGGTGAGGGCTACACTCCACATTTGTTCTCTACTGATGTACAAAATATTTAGTGGGTACTGGAGCAATCTCCCAAAACACAAGGGGAAATAGGCAGCAGCAGATGACTATAGATATGGATATCAAGATAAAATGGTATAGGTGAAGAGGATTAATCTTGTCCTATGGGTGGACAATTATCTTCCTCCCATCCCCAAGAATATACTGCATACATACTATGGAGGTGGATGTACCAATGGGCCACATCTTGCATATCGTGTTGGAAGTAAAAACTATAAAGGCAGCATGGGTAAGACAGAAGCCTATAAAGATGCCTACCCCTGGAAATATTCTGCTAATCTCCATGCTGTCCAAATACAAGAGGCTTGTTCCTGATTACAGCCTTGGTGAATGGATGCTTGATGGGGCAAGTACATAAATCAATGTGTCTTATACAGGATTAACAAGTAAACTAATAGTACTATGCCTATTAGTGAAGGGGTGCAAAGATTCCTTCACCTGTGTGGACACTGCCACAGGCCTTTTTTTTTTGGTCTTTTTGAGACAGGGTCTCCCTGTAGCCCCAGCTGGCCTGGAACTCACTATGTAGACCAGGCTGGCCTTGAACTCACAGAGATCCACCTGCCTCTACCTCCCAAGTGCTGGGATTAAAGGCGTGTGCCATTACATCCAGCACTGCTACAGCCCTTTTAAAAGCATTTCTATAAACAAGTGATGGGTCTTGCCCAAGTCAGAATATATGTTTTCAGAGAAATAACATTGACAGGGGCATTCATTTCACAAACACTGATGTTCAGAACCAGAATAAACATAGGCAGGTTCATTGAGATTTCCACTCACCTATAACCCTACAGAAGATGTTTAATTAAAGTAAATGGGTCAAAAAGCAGCAGGTAGAGTTCAATGCAGAAGGCACCCTGCATGAATGGGAAAAGACACTCCCAGAAACCATATGATTATCGAATAAAAATCCCAGGGCTGGGATGGACTACCATCCCATAAGTTTCTGGCCATGGAGGCTCTGAGGTCCCATACACTATACAGGCTGTTGGCTGTGGCTGTATATACCAAACAGAGTGCTAAATCCCTAATGCTGAAGTTACCTCATGCTCTTGTTGCAGAAATAGAGAAATCAAGCTCTGTTTGTGCTATCTCCCTCCTGGCTAGTGACTATAGTTTTGGAATGTGATACATAGTATTTAGGGAGAGAATTGTGGTCATAATAGTCTTATTCAGGTATGGACCCTGCTTATCAGCAAGACCATTGATTCAATGATGGAACAACTATTAGGGGTACGCAAACTAATTTCTGATTTGATTTAATGCCCACACCATAGGAGGGAACTTACTTTGATACTGATAAGACAAAAATCTTGTGGCCCCAGTCAAAGAAGCTACTGCTATTGCTTTGTTAAGCCAATACAAATGAGCCTGTTAAATTGCTCTCTAGGCATTTGTTGATACCTGTAGATTACAGGTGGAGACTATAGTTGAAGGAAAAATTCTTTCTACATTAAGTGGTGGCTACTCATAACCAGTCAAACTGCTGTGAACACTTGTCTGTTGCTACAGTCTGTACTGTTACTATAGCATAAATGGCCCAGTGCTCAGCCCTAAGTGGAAGTGAATTCACATACAACAGTATCTCTAAGGCTCGGGTAACACTGTAGAAGAATGTACAAGCCAGGAAAGTTTACAGTGCTCTGTTGATATTTTCTCTGGGTTCAATGTGACCATCACCCTTGTGAAGCAGAATGGTGGTGATCTACAGCAGACCTTCCTTAGCTCACAGTGGCACATCGGTCTGCTTGAGTGAGGAGGGATGAGGGATGCTCTCTCTGTCCCATCTTCTCCTCTTCCACATTGGCTTTCACCTCAGAACAACTTCTCCTCTCACTTTTCCCCTAATCTTGGCATGCTACCAGACTCCAGACTACCACTTAAAGTGCCTAAAGTGTCAGAAGAGAGGTTCAAGAGACATGAGGAAAACAAGCAGCAAAGTGCCTGGCGAGTTACAGATTGATGCAACAGCAGAACAGCAGGGCAGCAAGATGTCATGTGCCCAAACCAGCTAGGCCACTGCTGAGTGTCCTTTGTTTCAGTAGCAGAGGAATTTTGAAAAATGAACCCTCAAAGGCAGAAAACATAGGAGAAAAGGTATATGGTTGAAGAGCTACAGCAAGACTACCAAAGCTCAAATGATGTGTACGTCTGACTCTGCAGGGCGTGTGCTTGAAATGCTTGTGTCCCTCTATGACAGCTAACACTGTCAACTGACAAGATAAGAATCACCTAGGAGCCCAAACTCTGGGCATGTCTGTGAGGGAGTTTCTGTTAGGTTAACTAAGCAGTTGGGAAAACCCGCCCTAAACGACCAATGTCCCCTCCTCTGCCCTCCTCTCCCCTCTTTGCTTCCTGACTGTGGATGCAATGTGCCCAGCTGCCTCAGTTCCTGCCACCATGACTTATCATGACAAATTGTACCCTGCAAGCATCAGCCAAAAATAAACCTTACTTCCTTAAGTTCCTTTCATCACGTGTTTGTTTGTTTGCTTGTTGAGACAGGGTCTCACTGTATGCCCCTGGCTAGCCTGGAATTCATTATGCAGACCAGGCTGACCTCTCATGGAGATCCACCTCCCTCTGCCTCCTGAGTGCTGGGATAACAGGTGTGTGCCAGCATACTTGGCTTTTTGCCAGTTATTTTTGTCGCAGCAACAAGAAGAATAATTAATACACTGTATTAGTCACTTTTCTGTTGCTGTGATAAAACACCATGACCAAAGGAACTTATAAAAGGAAGAGTTTATTTGAGCTTATGATTGGAGGTTCCAGGGAATTAGAGTCCATTGTGGTGGGAGGTGTGGCGGCTGGATCTGGAGCAGCAAACCAAGGGTCACATCTCGCAAAGAGCACAGGAAGCAAAGAGGGGGCGACTGTAGACCATGAGGCTTGTTAAAACTCACTAAGCCTGCCCCCAACAATGCACTTCCTCTAGCATGGCCACACCCTCCAAGACCTCCAAAAACAGCACCACCAACTGGAGACAAATGTCTGAATACCTAGAGCCTATGGGGGACACTCATCCAAACCACCACATACACCTTCACTAATGTGTGGTTATTTCCTTCAGATTGCACATTCCATCCTGGAAGGAGTGAGGTGTGCAATCTGGAGACTAACAAAGTAAACAAAAGTTACAAAGCACAGGAAGCTTAGAAAGCTACAAGCTAGAGGGGTGGAATCATTTCTGTCTATCTGTCCAGGTGGCCTATCTAAAGCCAATAAATATCGGCCTGTGTCTCCTCAGGAAAAGTCACATTCATAAATTTTTCTCCAGCATAATTATATTAGTATGTGGAGCCTTTAGGAGGTAATAAGGTCATGAGATCAGAGTTCATCAAGGTGGAGAAGTCCAGACGGCAGGAGCTTGGGAGCACTGAGCACATCAAATAGTCATGAGCAGGGACCATGAGTGCCTGTGCTCAGCTGGTTCTCTCCTTTTTTTCTGTACAATCCAGGATCTCAACCCAGGGAATGATGCTACACACAATGGGTGGGTTTCCCATCTCAGTTAACCTAACAAAGATAAATCCCTGTCAGGCACTCCTGGGGGAGCTCCCTCTCCCAAGTGATTCTACATCTCACCAGTGACAATTTAGATAACCCATCCAAGCAGCCAGTGTAATACAATATAGTACTACAGCAGATATAGAAGACTGTCCTAGCCCCAGAAGACGGTTCTCATAGGTAGGACTGCGCAGTTCCCCTGAGAACATAGGGAAGGCTGAGGAAGTTAAGCACAGTGACAGCAGGGGTACGGCCTGAAGACACGGTCCCTCTCCTTAGGGTCAGCCCACTCCTGTCCTCCCCCTTCCTATCGTTTGTACCTGAACAGCTCCCGCCTCTCAGGCTCCTGTCTGTGACTCCACACAACTTTCCTAGCGTTTGTACCTGAACAGCTCCCGCCTCTCAGGCTCCTGTCTGTGACTCCACACAACCTTCCTAGCATTTGTACCTGAACAGCTCCCGCCTCTCAGGCTCCTGTCTGTGACTCCACACAACCTTCCTAGCATTTGTACCTGAACAGCTCCCGCCTCTCAGGCTCCTGTCTGTGACTCCACACAATTAAAAGCAGCACAGGTCCGTCCTGAACCTGCCTCAGCTGCCCATAAAAGCCCCCTTCTCTTTTCCCCTGAAGAATCATTGCTTGGAAGACTCCATCTGTTCAGCTTCTACTCAGGGGTCATGCCTCTGGCTCTCCAATGAAGCCATCTCACGAAGGTGACCAAGGCCAGCACTGACATCTGCACTTCACCTTGTCACCCCTGACCTTTCTCTGCCCTTCGAGCTTGGCCACTTTTCCAACCACTTCTCTGACCTCTCTTTGAGGGTGGCAATGGCTCAGGCTCCTTCTCAGGTCATAAATCTCCCACTCATTTCCATACCCCTCCATCTCCACCTACAAGACCCACACTGTGCATGCCCTGACCATGATTGCTCACCAGAAATTGGAGATGAGGGGAAACATGGGTGTCCCACCCAGCAGGAACAGCAGCCTCCAGTGGGAAATTCTGTAGGCGGACCCTGACAGGATGATGATCCCCAACGTGATGAAGCAGTGCTCCAGAACGATAGCTTGGGCTCGGTGCTCCCCGACCAGCCACTCCATGACTATGCAGAGGCCAGGAGGACAAAAACGTGGTCATCTCACAGTCCCTGGGCTGGCCTTCCACACAGCCTGCTGATATGCCTCGCCTGCCTTGGGCAGCTCAGGTTGGACTAAACAGCTCTCAGAACCAGAGTGCTCCACTGCAGACCCTCACGGTGTGCATCCTAGTGCTTCTTGAACCTCCTACGCCCCCCAGCCTTCCATCCCTTCTCACCCTGGCTGTTCTTTCTTTGCTTTCCACTTGACCAGAGTCTCTCACAGAAGAGGCCTGTTCTAGCTACTTCACACAGTTTTATACATGCCAAGGCAAGGAATCATGGCCTTTGTCTTGGAGTATATTCGTGCTTTGACCTGCTCTATGGAGAGCCAGTTCCCTCTGGCTATGTTCTGGCAGGTTTTCAATGAGAAGAGCTGGCAGGGAGCCCCAAGAATATCAGGGATTATAAATATTCATATATACTTCCATGAGGCTCTAATATCCCCGCTCAGCTAAAGGAATAAAGTGTTCTCAGGATGAAATAAGCCAAAGCATATATATAAAGCTCAGTGGCTCCCTTGACTCTTAAGGGCTCAATGACTATAAGCCATGTGCAGGCTACAGAGAAAAGGAGAATGCAGGGTATGTGTGTGTGTGTGTGTGTGTGTGTGTGTGTGTGTGTGTGTGACCAGCAAGGAGGAAGGGGGTATAGGGCACTCTGTCGTGATTCCCTTACAGATTCAAGCAGCCAGGAGTGGAACCTGTTATTCCCCCTTCCCCGTTGGACCCTGTGGCCTGTTGGCTTCCCATAGGTCAGTGCCAGCCTGTCCATCCCAGGAAAACCTGCCTCTTGCTCCATGAGACAACTTTGCCTCTTGCCCTGTGTCCATACTCCCATCATGCCTGACCCCTGATGCCCAGTCATCTAAAGACATGCTGCTGATGGTATAGCCCACCGCTGCCAGGGAGACAATAAAGCGGAAGAACAGATACTGGTGGAAGCTCTTCACAAAGGCTGTTCCAAAGCCGACGATGAGCAACCCCAGCAGTGACATCAGGGTGGTTGGACGAAGATGAGCAACCCCAGCAGTGACATCAGGGTGGTTGGACGAAGATGAGCAACCCCAGCAGTGACATCAGGGTGGTTGGACGAAGATGAGCAACCCCAGCAGTGACATCAGGGTGGTTGGACGAAGATGAGCAACCCCAGCAGTGACATCAGGGTGGTTGGACGAAGATGAGCAACCCCAGCAGTGACATCAGGGTGGTTGGACGAAGATGAGCAACCCCAGCAGTGACATCAGGGTGGTTGGACGAAGATGAGCAACCCCAGCAGTGACATCAGGGTGGTTGGACGAAGATGAGCAACCCCAGCAGTGACATCAGGGTGGTTGGACGAAGATGAGCAACCCCAGCAGTGACATCAGGGTGGTTGGACGAAGATGAGCAACCCCAGCAGTGACATCAGGGTGGTTGGACGAAGATGAGCAACCCCAGCAGTGACATCAGGGTGGTTGGACGAAGATGAGCAACCCCAGCAGTGACATCAGGGTGGTTGGACGAAGATGAGCAACCCCAGCAGTGACATCAGGGTGGTTGGACGAAGATGAGCAACCCCAGCAGTGACATCAGGGTGGTTGGACGAAGATGAGCAACCCCAGCAGTGACATCAGGGTGGTTGGACGAAGATGAGCAACCCCAGCAGTGACATCAGGGTGGTTGGACGAAGATGAGCAACCCCAGCAGTGACATCAGGGTGGTTGGACGAAGATGAGCAACCCCAGCAGTGACATCAGGGTGGTTGGACGAAGATGAGCAACCCCAGCAGTGACATCAGGGTGGTTGGACGAAGATGAGCAACCCCAGCAGTGACATCAGGGTGGTTGGACGAAGATGAGCAACCCCAGCAGTGACATCAGGGTGGTTGGACGAAGATGAGCAACCCCAGCAGTGACATCAGGGTGGTTGGACGAAGATGAGCAACCCCAGCAGTGACATCAGGGTGGTTGGACGAAGATGAGCAACCCCAGCAGTGACATCAGGGTGGTTGGACGAAGATGAGCAACCCCAGCAGTGACATCAGGGTGGTTGGACGAAGATGAGCAACCCCAGCAGTGACATCAGGGTGGTTGGACGAAGATGAGCAACCCCAGCAGTGACATCAGGGTGGTTGGACGAAGATGAGCAACCCCAGCAGTGACATCAGGGTGGTTGGATGAAGATGAGCAACCCCAGCAGTGACATCAGGGTGGTTGGATGAAGATGAGCAACCCCAGCAGTGACATCAGGGTGGTTGGATGAAGATGAGCAACCCCAGCAGTGACATCAGGGTGGTTGGACGAAGATGAGCAACCCCAGCAGTGACATCAGGGTGGTTGGATGAAGATGAGCAACCCCAGCAGTGACATCAGGGTGGGTGGATAGCAGCCCAACCTATAGGTGTAAAGAGGAGGCACCACCAAGTGTCACCGCCCCCTCACTGGCCATGGCTATACACCTGGGCCAGACTCTGAACTACCCCAGGGCCCTACAGCAGTATGACCTTTGTCTCCCCCAACTTAAGGACTTTGAATGCCTTAGGAGGAGGCAAAGTGCCCCAGGGACCAGTCGGAATTCCAGGAGACTTACTTGTCACTTAAGAACCCAAAGAGGAGAGACCCTGTCATGATGCCTGCCACGGACACAGACAGCATGTTTTCTTTTTCTGGTTCATTGCCACGCACCAGGTCAAACTGGGGATCAGACAAAGGGATGAGTCATGGCTTCCACCTGGCCTCGCCATCGGGGTCTAGGCACTGAGCTTGGCCCAGTGGGGAGCCCTTTTCCCACGGACACCTGAGGTAAAGGCAGGCAGCTGTACGCACTCTTTTACCTCTGCATCCTGTCCATACCTGGCAGACCCTGTAGTAAGCCTGAAGAGAGGGACCAGAGCCATGCGGCAAGAAGGGAGATGAGTGCAAAGGTTACTGAGGCCAGGCACAAGCATTGGTCCTGGGCTCCACCCTGGAGGTTCCCATGGACAGATCTGTGCTGGAAAAGGGCCAGGCTGAAGCTTAGGCTGGGAAGCCCTGTGGGAAACGCCTGATAGGAGCTGCTGCTTTTCCATTCCTAGCTTTGGTGAGTTCTGCTTAGTTGCTTTCCAACCCATCTCCTTTTTGCCCCATTTGTCTGGTACCTCTATTCAGGCTTAGCTCCAAGCCTGCCAAGTGCTAGATACAGAAGTACAGAGCCAAGCCACCTAGCACACAGCTACCTGTCCCTTCCCCAGATGCTTAAGGGTCCCCCTGGGTCAAAGGACTAAGCCACAACCTGAGAAGCAATTCTCTGGACAGATGGCTGGCCTGACATCAAGGCCCTGTCTCTAATTCCCGGGCTAAGACAGGCAGGGACCAGAATTGGAGAGTAGAAGTCCTGATCTTCCCTGTTGTTCATTTGCAGGGTTTGATCAGGCCATTTGCTGCCTCTCTCTGGGATGGCTGAAGACAAAGCAAGATAAAAGCATACCTCATTGATTAGTGATCGCCTCTTGGAATCAGGATAGATCCACCCTTGTCTGCATGTGTCTGTATAATTGAGGCCAAACTTGATGATAGACTCCAGATCCCATGACACAGGTTTATACATGAGGCATGTCAGGAAACTGCCATTGGGTGCTCGAGGCAGGGTCAGATTCAGTTGCTCGGCCTCTGAGAGGTTGGGGCCCACTGCTAGGATCCAGCTAGTGTTGCAATACGGCCTCTGGTCTGTAAACGGGAAATTATCAGTGAGTATGAAGAAGGCTAAGATCATGTTGAGAATGAAGGTGAAGGCCACCAGCCTCCGCTGGGATGTGCCAAGCTCCCCCACTGCATCTGGGATGCTGGCTAACTTTTCATCCCTCTTGGCATCTATGGCCTTCAATCTGCATAACAACATTTCCAAGGAAGGTAAGGAGGAGGTCTTATGCTGGTGTGTGCTCCTGAAATCCTGGGACTTGAAGTTCTGTTCTCTTTCCATCTGTTCAGAGAAAGGATGAAGCTTGGTCTCCTGACACCATTTCCCAAACATCAGACACCACCGCCCCCACCCCCCACCCCTGCACAGGAGCCAATGGGCTGGAAGCACTTTCTGCCTTGGAGCAGTGTGGAACTCACGATTCCTCTTGCTTCCCTTCTAAAGTATCTCAGGTCATGCACTCATCCTTCCTTGGTTCAAGTGAAATGGATATATATTTTTTTAAGTTTTAGAGAATTTCTCCTCGTCTCATGAACAATGAGGATATAAGGTACTCTCTGGTAGCTTCCCATGGCAAAAGCTATTCATGCATTCAGAGACACCACTGGAATTTCAAAAGCCAGGGGAGGACTTCAGGACTTCTTCCTTTGAATAAGTAAGTACATAATTAATAAAGTAAATAGATACATGCATCAGGAGCCGCAAAGTCCTGGGGCCAAGGCAAGTGGCCCAAAGCCTTAGCTATATAGCTAGGAACCCAGGGCTGGCATGTGAAACAATGGAACAGGACCCACAGACTAGCACAGAGCCTAAGCATGAGAATGTTTTAAGCCAAAACCCTCAGAAGGGCTAAAGAGGCTGTGGGTTGGGGCACCCTTCAGGCACCAGCAGAAGCAGCAAGCCTTTGTCTCTGTGAAAACTCTGTCCAAGCTGAGCTTGCAAGACTCTCTATGACCAAGACCAAACAAAGGGATTGTGGTCAGAAAAGGCAAGCCACTATGGGACAACCAGAGAAGCTATTGTCAATTTCTCTTAGAAATGTCAGGTGAAGGTATGGGAGAAATGGCTTGAAGTCAGTGATAGATGTGCAGTGGGATCACACTGCTGCATACTGAAATCCGTAATGATGATGCTGAGCACCTTTTATCTGCTTATTTTCTGGCAGTGTTATCTTCCTCCTTGGTGAATGCTGACCAGATATTGTGCTTATGTTCCTCTGCTTTTCTCTTCTCTGCTCTCCTCTTCCTTCTCTCTCTCTCTCTCTCTCTCTCTCTCTCTCTCTCTCTCTCTCTCTCTCGGTTCTTATACATGCTGAGCAAGAATGTTCTACAACTGAGCAACATCCATATTCACATTCACTTATGCCTATTTTAAAATTAATAGATTTTTAAAAAATATGTCTTTTATCAGATGTGTTTTTACAAATATTTCTCCTATTCTCCAACTTTCCTTTTCCTTCTTCTAACAGTGACTTTGCAGAGCAGAAGTTTTTAATTTGAATAAGGTCCAACTTACCTACTTTTTTTTTTTTCCTTTGAGAGATTGTGTTTTTGAAGTAGTACCTAAAAAGCTCACTGCCAAACCCAAAGTCGATGATATTTTCTGCCATGTTTTGCTTCTAGAAGTTTTATACTTTCATTTTACACTTAAGCCATATTGTACAATTTGAATAAATTTTTCTAAAAGGTATGTATGTCTGCAGTAATATTTTTGTCTATAGCTATCCAAGCCTAGACTGGCCTTGAACTTTTGACATTTCTGAATCTACCACCCAAGTGTTAGGATTGCAGGCATGAACCACTGCACCTGGATGTTAATTTCTATAATGATTAAAGAAATAGAAAGTCTTCCAAATTCTATGGATTAAAGAAATGACTTAGAAGCCAGGCGTGGTGGTATACAACTTTAATCCCAGCACTCAGGAGGCAGAGGCAGGTGGATCTCTGTGAGTTCAAGGCCAGGCTGGTCTACATAGTGAGTTCCAGGTCAGGTCAGCTGAGCTACAGGGAGACCCTGTCTCAAAAAAGACCAACAAAAAAAAGAGAAAGAAATGAACTTAGATATGATGAATCTTCTCACAAAGAACATGTTCGAATCACACAATTTTTTTCAAAGAATAAGAAAAAAGATATATTACAAATTCTTCTTAACTTTGATAGAAAACTAGAAAATTTAATTCAGGAAATGAAATTAATGGTCAATTAATTCATAAAAATAGAAATAAAACTCTATATAAACTTGAAGGTCTGTTAAAAGGAAAAATATACTGTAGTCAAGATACTTTTAACGTAGGATTGCAAAGATTGTTTTACTAATTAAAATATATAATATCTATACTTAATAGATCATTGGAGAGACACTGTTAGACTGTGTTTACAGGTGCAGAAAAATGCATTTCATAAAACTCAACAGTGGGGCTGGGAGAGATGGCTCAGCAGTTAAGAGCACTGGCTGCTCTTGCAGAGGGCCTGAGTTTGATTCCCAGCACCCATGTGGCACGTGATAGCTAACAACTATCCATAACTCCAGTTCCAGGGGGTTTGATTCCCTCTTCTGATCCCAGAAGGCACTGTACAACACAGATGCACTTACATATGTGCAGTCAATACTCTCATACACATAAAATGAAAATAATATATAAAGTATCTTTTAAAACCCTCTACAGTGATCCATGTTTTTAAAAAATTCTAGGAAAAAGTGGAATTCCTTTGATTAATGAAAATAATAAACTCTTCCATTGACTAAAAATAAAATCCTAAAGGGGAATATTAGATTTAAAACCAGAGGAAAGGAGCCAGGTGTGGTGGCACATGCCTTTAATCCCAGCAAAGCAGGTGAGGCAGGCCAGTCTCTGTGAGATTGAGGCCAGCCTAGTCTACCCAGTGAATTCCAGGCCAGCTAGAGCTATGGGGAGACCCTATTTCAAAAAGCTCAAAACATAGGGGCTGGAAAGATGGCTAAGCAGTTCAGAGCAGTGGCTGCTCTTGCATTGGACTCAGGTTTGGTTCCCAGCACTCACATGGTGGTTAACAACTGTCGCCATTTCCAAGGGATCCAGTGCTCTCTTCTGGCCTTTGTGGGCATTGCATGACATGGTCACACATCCATGCAAGTAATACACTTATACACATAAAAATGTAAAAAGTAATATTTTTAAAAGCCAAAACATAAATAATAAATTAATTTTAAAAACCAGAGGGAAGACAAGCCCATAGTCATTATACTGGCACTTCCAGCCAGGATGAGATAAGAGAGAAATACTAAGTATGTAAAGATTGGAAAGAAGAGAAATAAACCCAAAATAATGTGCACATAATTAGAAATATTAGAACTTAGCAAACTAGCTCAGTATAATGCAAACATCTGCAAGTCCACTACACTTCTATAAGCTCAAAGCAATCATAAAATGTAATTTGCAGCTGGGTGTGGTGGCGCATGCCTTTAATCCTAGCACTTGGGAGGCAGAGGCAGGTGGATCTTTGTTAGTTCAAGGCCAGCCTGGTCTACAGAGTGTGTTCCAGGCTAGTTGGGCCTATAGGGAGACCCTGTCTCGAAAAGACCAAAAAATTAAAATAAGATAAAAATAAATATAAATAAAATAAAATGTAATTTGCAAGAAATATATCATCAAAGAAAAATTGTTTTTCATCTTTTTGAGACAGGGTCTTCCCTTTAGTCCCAGCTGGCCTGGAGCTCACTATGTAGACCAGGCTGGCCTTGAGATCCTCCTGCCTCTGCCTCCTGAGTGCTGGGATTAAAGGCGTATGCCACTATGCCTGGCATCAAAGAAAATATTTTAAACTCAAAGAAATGTAATTGATAGTAATACCAAAATAACATTTTTTACCTAACAAATTGGTAAAAATTTGAGCTGGGTGAGGTGGCACACACCTTTAATTCTAGCACTTGGGAGGCAGAGGCAGATGGATCTCTGTGAGTTCAAGGCCATCCTGGTCTACAGAGTTCCAGGACAGCCAGAGCTACAGGAAGACCCTGTCTCAAATAAAAAAAAAAGGCATGACTTTTTAAGGCTGTAGGGTAACAAGTATTTTCATGTATTCTGATAATGAAAAATGGTATTTCTTTTTGGTTTTTGTTTGTGACAGATCCTGTAGGGCTCAGGCTGTGTCAAACTCATTTTGAAATGTCCCGGTTAGCTTTAATTGTTGATTTGACTCAGCCTAGAGTCATCAGAGAAATGACTCTCGATTGAAGGACAGCCCAGGTCAGATGAATGGAGCCTCCTGCCTTCACTTCCAGAGTGCTGGGGTTACAGGTATGTGCCACCGTGCCCAGCAAAAGTGCAGGCTTAGACATAGAAGTATATGAAGTGTGTGTGTGTGTGTGTGTGTGTGTGTGTGTGTGGTTTTGTTGTTGTGTTGTCATTGTTGTTGTTATTGCAATGATGGATATCAAACCAAGAGCCTGGGGATGCTAGGCAAATACTCTACCACTGAGCTATATATATACTCAGCCCTGAAAACTGTGATTTACTGAAACAAATTGAAATGGAAATACAGCCAACGAGAAGCCACAGCAGTCCTCAAAGGGAAATTTATAGAAATCAGTGCCGCCTGTATCAAACAAGTAGAAAGATCTCAGGTAAATAGCTTTTCACGGCCCCTCAACAAACAGTAACAAGAATAAAGTGAGTCTAAAATTAGTAGTAGGAAAAAGAGAGTAAATAGAAGAGCAGGGGGCCTGGAGAGATGGCTCAATGGCTAAGAGCACTTGCTGCTTTTACAGAGGATTCAGGTTCAGATCCCAGCACCTACATGGAAGCTAACTGTCCTTAACTCTAGTTCCAGGGAATCCGATGACATCTTCTGGCCTTCACAGGCATTGCAGGACATGGGCACACTTAAATGCACGCAGGCAAAATGCTCGTAAAATTAAAAATAAAATATTTTGAACTTAATATTTTTTTAAATTTTATTTATTTCTGTATGTGTATGAATGTACTGTCTACATGCAGGTGTGTGCTAAAACATTGAACAGGGGCTGGAGGGATGGCTCAATAGTTAAGAGCACTTGCTGTTCTTGCAGAGGACCTGAGTTTGGTTTCCAGCGCCTGCATCTGATGGGTCACAACCACCCATAACTCTAGCTGCAGGTGATCTGACACTCTCTTCTGGCATCTGTGACACCACAGGCTGGCAAAGTAAAAGCCCAGTGCTGGGAATGGACTCCTTTTGGAGCTTCTGACTAGGGGTTCTATAGACCCTCTAACAATACTGACCATCATCCTTGCTCTCAGTTACCCACCAGAACTTGATGGTAAAACCCTATTGCTGGAGATACTACATATGTGAGTTTTAGAACAAACAATGAGAAATCAAGCTGATACTAACTTCAAAGCTTGATCTCTACTGGATAGATTTCAGAGTAAAGGAGGTGCTATGCATGTAATTAATCCTCAACCTTATCCAGTTGTGAATCCTGTGAGCTACAGCAGCAAGTGGCCTGGCAAGGTATACCCACTGCTGTAATAGTGGCACAATTATTACGAAAGTTACCAACCATTTTCTAATTGGATTTCAGGTGTGCTTCATAAGATGAAACCCTTATCTGACCTGACATTGATATCAGACCTAGGAATCTGTGCCTAGACCTGTCACAGGTCATAGGGAAGAGCCTAATACTATTATTCTGCCAAATAAATATAATACTAAACTGTCACCTAATGCCTTGCATCTCTCAGCACTCACAGAGGAGCTTCCCTTGTACAGCAGATGGTGATTAACACAGAAACCCACAGCTGGGCAACAACCAGAGGCTGTGGGCTGCTTATCCCTGAATAGGACACATATATCAAACCTCTGCCTCCCAAGGCTCTGGGATCACTGTGGAAGGGGCAGAAACATTATAAGAGGAGGTGGATGACCACAAGGAAACAGTTCTCCAGACAGCTGTCCATCGCTCGTATGAACTCACAGCAAAGGTGACAGGATGGACAAGTAACATGTAAGCTGAAGCCCGATGAAATCCCAGCATATACATTGGAAAGTGGATTTAAAGCTCCAATCCTGCCAGAGGAACTATTGGCACCCGATGGCTGCTGGGGGGTGGGGGGCAGGTAAGGGTAAGATGGATTCTGGAAGATAGACTCGCACCGAAGGGTATTTGGGAATACCAGTTTAACTCTATAGATCAGATCGCTAGATAGATATAGAGAAATTGAATGGGGAAGTAAAGGGGGTACAGATAAGGAAAGGGATCCTAAAATGATCAAAATAGGTTGTATGAAATTGGCAAATATTCACTTAAAAAATCAGAGCAGAAATAAATGGTGTATGGGCTGGAGAGATGGCTCTGCGGTTAAAAGTGCCAACTGCTCTTACAGAGGACCAGGGTTCGATTCCCTGTACCCACTTGGCAGCTAAGAACCATCTTTAAGCCAGGCATGGTGGCATACGCCTTTAATCCTAGCACTTGGGAGGCAGAAGCAGGCGGATCTCTGAGAGTTCAAGGCCAGCCTGGTCTACAGGGTAAGTTCCAGGCCAGCTGGGGCTACAGGGAGACCCTGTCTCAAAAAAAAAGGAAAGAAAGAAAGAAAGAAAGAAAGAAAGAAAGAAAGGAAGGAAGGAAGGAAGGAAAGAAAGAAAGAGAGAGAGAGAAAGAAAGAGAAAGAAAGAAATGGTATAGACGCTAAAAGAAAAATACAACAGAACTGCTTCTCTGAAAAGATAAAATAGAAAACCGCTTAGCTACTTAAACAACATTATCCATAAATACTATTCCTGGGGAGAGGGGGGTCTCTCCTGAAATAGGCAGTCTAGTCCTTTCTGGTGAGCCTGTTGTGCTCTCTGATGGGGCTGATGGAGATTGTGCTGACATGTGTGACTCGGGCAAGCCTTACTCCATGTTTGCAAAGCCTAACCCCATCTCCTCGGTGTCACTGTGGGGTTTCAGTGGGGCATCGCTGTTTTCAAGTTCCTGCTGGACACTGAGACTGCTCCATACTGGTTTCTCATGATCCCAGGTAGCCATCGTGCTCACATCATTATGAAAATGGATCTCTTTCTTCCATAGACTCATGTTAATACTGTTCTTTTATACCAAATCATCCCTTAGAAAGAGCAAACTGCTTCAGTCTACACTGTTTACAAGTCAGCATTTCCAGCTCCATCAGCACTGGCTTTATAATTTGCATTGATTTGGGTCATTTT
Source organism: Rhizomys pruinosus (assembly GCA_009823505.1). NCBI lineage: Eukaryota > Metazoa > Chordata > Mammalia > Rodentia > Spalacidae > Rhizomys > Rhizomys pruinosus. The sequence continues at coordinate 3,860,934 of VZQC01006589.1, forward strand.
GTAGGTATGACTTGAACCCTGGTGTCTGTTCCTGTTTTATTTTATCCCACTGGACCCTGAGAAGCCACATCATCAGGATGTTGTCCTGTGGGTCCTCACTTGTCCTGCACCCTGACCATTAGTCTTGTGGGAATCTGCACCATGACTGGTGAATAAAGCCCACCAATCTGCACCTTGAATGAGCAGCCCTGCTCAGCAATTCCCTTCACTCTTCCAAGCTCCCTGGAGATTCTCAGTATTCCAGGGCAGGTTTTCCAGAAAAGTCTTTCAAGGAAGGGCTTTAGCTTAGGCACCAGGGCTGAATGGGGATTGCACAGTGGCAAGGCTGAAGTTGGGGAGCCGTAGGGTAGACGAGGATGGACACGAGCTCACTGCACTGTCAGCACGGGGAGAAAGGGCCAGACTGCAGACACTGGATCCAGGCTGATCCTCAAGCACAGCCCTTTCCTATTTAGAACCAGTTTCTACCAGCCTTTCAGACCATGCCTCTACTCTTCAGTAATCCCGGAGTGATCCAGACAAGAGGTCTCCCATATGTTGCCCAGGCAACAAACCCAGTCTGTAAACACACTTCCCTGGTTAGCCATTATAGATGTCTTGCTATGTTTTACAGATTCTACACAAATTTGGCATTTTCTTTTTGAAATTTGGCTCATAGGACAGCATTCTTGCATGCAAGAAATGGCAGAACTGCAGGCCATGGTGATGCATGCTGCTAGTTCTTGAAGCAGAGGCAGGTAGATCTCTATGTTTGAGACCAGCCTGGACTACATAGACAGTTCTAGAGCAGCTAGTGCTACATAAGGAGACCCTGCCTCGAAAAGAAGAAGAGGGAAGAGGAAGGAGGAAGAGGAGGAAGAGGAGGAAGAGGAGAGGGAGAGAGGGAGGGAGGGAGGAGGAGGAAGAGGAGGAGAAAGAGGAAAAGAAGAAAAGAAAATGAATGGTGGTGTCCTGAGGCAGGAGAGCTACTTCACTCAGCACAGCTCCAATCATCTCTGCCTGAGTCTAACAGAAGGCCCAGCAGGTACCTGTACCATTCACCTTCCCATAGTCTCTGCTGGTGCCTGGCATCACAGCCTAGAATCCCTCATATCAGCAGGGCCAGCAGACATATGAGAGGCAGGAGACACAAAAGGGCATGCCTAGTAATGTTGAAGGGTGGTGGCTAAATAAAAACCACATCCTAAGCCCAGAGCCTATAAATGGTCACCTTATGTGGCAAGGGGCATTAAAAGCCCTAGATAAAATTAAGCTTCCTAATCAGCTGTCTTTAAAACCTAAAGATATTGCCTGGAATATCTAAGTTCCATTGGCCCAACTTAACCCCTAGGTCCTAAAATGTAGAAAAGAAAGTAGAACCTCAGAACAGGAAAAGGATTTTCCCAGCCCTTGCTGACTTTGAAGGTGGAAGGCAGCCATGAGCTAAGGTTACAGCAGCATCTAGAGAGTAGAAAGGGTAGGAAGGTGGGTTCTCCTCCACACCTCCAAGCAAAGAATGCACCTGCCCACACCCCATTCAGAGTCAGACCAGGACAAGTAACAAGCGAGTGACATCTTTAAGCTTAAGTGTGCAGCCATGTCAGCGCAGCTTCAGGAAGCTGGTACCCTGTGCGCTTCAGAGGAAGGGGAGGCTGGAGACAGATGGAGGAAATGAATCTGTTGTCCTCAGAGATACTTGGCATCTGGGCCAGCTATACCAGTCTCTCCCTGCAGGATGCCCTTTACCATCCCCAGCATCACCTGAACACCCACAGGGACTTGACAATGTGCAAGGACCCTGAACACTCGTTGATCCCAAAGGCCCTCTGCCAGATGGACCAGCAGCCCTCCACATAAAAAAGCCAAGAAGGCCTGCCAGAGGTCCAACAGCACTCTACCTGCACATGGGAAATGGCCAGGAGCCACACTTGAGATCTCACGCTTTCTGTGAGGACAGCCTGCTCTTTCCACAGACTCCCCACTGCAGAACAGGCCCAGGCAAGTTCCTGTCTACATCTGTGCTGAGAACGAGGCCCCACAGTCACCAGGTGTCATCATAATTGATACCTTCCACACCCTCCTGGTCCCTCCTCCCTGGAGACAGGACCACAAGCCAAAGCCAAGGCCCACCTGTCTATTGTCCAGCCAGACCCTTGGAAACAGAACCGTGGGGTTCCATTGGTCGCTGGGGAGTTGGTGTCACAATGGGGTAGGGAGGGTGGCTGGGAATGGTGAGGGACACATTCTACTCCAGGGTCACGAGTGGCCATAATCTTGGGGGCAGAATGGGTTAAGGTAGGTGTGCAAACTGTCATATGAGCCAGCCCTGTGCCTTTGTGCAAACTGTCTTCTATGTGGAGAGTGCCTACTCTCCCACGAAAGGCTGTCCTTCAAGCCTTCGTGATCCTATAGCTAGAAGGGCTTGTCCCCACCCCCATCCCCATGCCTCTCTTCTGCTTCAAGGACTTTTCCCCATCAGCCAGCCGTGATCAAAACGGCCTGTGTCTGATCCATCTTCCCATCAGCCAGAGCCTTCCTCCACCAGCAAGTGAGAATGAGACTCCAGTGTCCATGCTTGCGGTGGGAATGGGGAATCGGCACAGGACCAGGGACCAGGCTGATCTGGGCAGAGCGTGGGGAATCTGAGGGAGCCTGCCTGGGGAGGCCGAACCTTTACTTTTCTCTAAGCCTAATAGTGCTCCTCCTCCCCTGCAGCTCGGGGCCACACTCGGTTCCGGGGCTGCAGAAATGGAGCTCTCAGCACTCCCTGCCCCAGAATATGGCTCAGAGATGCTCCCGGGAGAAGCAGGAATGGCGGCAAAGGAGGCCGGGACCCGGGCTTGCCCACTGCCTCCATCAGCAGACATAATATGCACTCAGGACACTGACAAAACTACAGCACACACTGAGAAAAAAATTAGGGAGAGGTGGGGAGGCTGAGAAAATAGCTCAGTCAGTGAATGCTTGCCAGGCACAGATGACGACCTGGATTCACCACCCATGTAAAAAAGATGGGAGTGAGTCAGGTGTGGTGGCACAGGCCTCTAATCCTAGCACTTGGGAGGCAGAGGCAGGCATATATCTGTGAGTTCAAGGCCCACCTTGCACTGGTAGCCATTGAGAGACCCTGCCTCAAAAGACAAGATGGAGGGGCAGGGAAATGACTTAGTCAGAAGTGCTTGCCAAAGCACCAATGTAGGAAGCTAGGGACAGCATCACGCATCTGTATTCCAAGTGCTGTGGAGGCAAAGACGGGGGGGGGCATCCTATAGCTCGCTGGTCAGCTAGCTCACCTGAATCCACGAGCTACAGGCTCAGTGAGAGACTCAGTCTCAAAAAGTAAGGGGAAGAGTGATTGAGAAAGACGCCCAATATTGACTTCTGACCTCCATGCATGTGTACACACCTGTGTACCTGCACACACATAAGAACACACAAACAGAAACACATGCATGTACACATACATACACATACACATATACATATACATATATATGTACATATACATATACATACAAACCTGCAGATTATCTCTCCTCTTTCTCTCTCTCTCACACACACACAACACACACACACACACACACAAAACCATGATGTCACATTTGTTTCCCTTGATTAATGAGGAACCTTGTAAATATCAGAGTCTTTCTACTCCCCTGGGCTGAATGTAGGACTGATGGTCATCTTGGCCTTAATCTTTGTAAGCCAGGAAGTGGCATCCAGGGAGCAGTGAAGCGAGGGCCAGTCTCAGGGAGGCCTAGGCTCCTCTGGTCTCATACGATGGCTGTCAAGGCCTGTCCCAGGCCCATCTTGGACAAATGGTATAGACTGACCCCCTGTGGCCAACCTGGCCCTCGTGCAGTGGATAGATACTGACTCACTGGGGAACTCTGAGAGCAGGAAGCTCCAGAAGGAGCTGAACTCTCTCATCATAGAAATATGGAGGCAAAGTCTATGAGCCATCCCATTTATTCCCAAGGTGACCCATGGAAAAAACATACATGGACACATTGTACAGTATCCAAATACAGAGAGAGCTTTATTCAAAATGGTGGGTTTTAATAGCCAGCATGACTCGTTTCCCAGGGCCAAATCCCGGACCTTTGCATCAACAAAGCCCACCCTGTGGGCATGGCCAGGGAGGTGCACGAGGGGCATAGGTTAGAATGCTAGCCTATTCATACTTAACTGAACTGAATTTTCCCACAAAAAGCAAATGCAACTGAGATCTCTCATTGAAATGCCTAATGCCCAAGCCCCTTGATCAGAGGAATGAAAAGAGACTGATGAGGAAAGGGGCTGACCTTCAGCCGCAACCATGTCTAGAGACAGAGGTCATGACATCTCCCTCATAGGCATCAGTGCAACACCTCATGGAGGAACAACAAGAAAGCTGAGTGGCAGGTCTTGGTGTAGGCAGTTAAGCTGACACATGGTGGCTCCTGCTTCAGAATTAAGAAGAAGGGCCGGTGAAAAAAAAAAAAAAAAAAGAAGAAGAGCCGGGCATGGTGGTGCACGCCTTTAATCCTAGCACTTGGGATGCAGAGGCAGGTGGATCCTTGTAAGTTCAAGGCCAGCCTGGTCTACAATGTGAGTTCCAGGATAGCTGGGGCTACAGGGAGACCCTGTCTCAAAAAAAAAAAAAAAAAAAAAAAAAAAAAAAGAAGAGTTGCTGTGGGCTAAGAAGTGCAGGGTGGGAGACATGCAGAGTAGATAAGAAGAATGGAAAGTAGTGGGGAAGGAAACGAGCTGGGTAGGAGAGATTGGTAAGCTACTGTGTGTCCAGTTAAAGCTAGTTACTACGAATCACTGAGTGTGTGGCCATCTTGCAGTGACCACTGCAAGAGATGATTGGACTCATTTGTAGTTTTGTTCTAGTTAGGTACAACCAAACAGAACAAGAATTAAAGCACGAGGTACTGGTAACAGGGACAGAACCAATTGGTCTCTCAATAGGAAATTAAAATGATGGCTTCATCCCGAGACCTCCCACGTCTTACCATCTCAGCTCTCAGGCATGTTTGAGTCACTAGGATTCTTGCCCCTTGAGATCTTCAAACCCCACACATCACAATGTTTCCTGAGAATATAGTCAACCTAGCAGATAGAGGCATAGTGTTTTCAAAATAGCTATTATAAGTATGCTCAAGGCACTCCAAAAGGATATGAATAAAAGATTGAATGAAGGGGCTAGAAAGATGGTTCTGCAGTTAAGAGCACTGGCTGCTCTTGCAGAAGACACAGGTTCAATTCCTGGCACCCACAGGGCAGCTAACAACCAGTTCTAGGGGAATTCATTGCCTTCTGATTGCTGTGGACATTGCACAACACAGGTGCACTCACCATGCAGGCAATAGACTCATACACATAACATAAAAATAACTTTTAAACTGTGTTTTAAGGGGCTGGAGAGATGGCCTAGGGGTTAAGAGCACCAAGTGCTCTTGCAGAGGACCCGGGTTCGATCCCCAGAACCCACATGGCAGCTGAAAACTGTCTTTAGGTCGGCGGATTTGGGTCAGTGGCTCTGCACCTTTGTGTGGGCTGGCCGGAAGTCACCAGGGCAGATACTTTTGGGGGTGGACTCCTTCTAGGGCTGCAGCTATGGGGTTGCGTCTCTGAGGACTTCTGGGTGGGACCGCCCTTTGCCTTTGGAGCCAGGGCCAGAGGTTCAGGGGGTTTGGGTCAGTGGCTCTGCACCTTTGTGAGGGCTGGCCGGAAGCCCCTCGGGCAGGTACTGGGGCGCGGGCTAGGTCAGGCATATACCCCCCGCACCCCCCCACCACTGCCGGAGATCAGTGAGAATCCAAGTGAACTTTTTTTTGGAGAACCTTCAGAACAAGAGGAGAAGAGTGCTTTGGCTTCCAATATCCAATATATAAACAAAATTGAAAACTAGACAAGTCAATACTCCATAAACAAGGAGGAGGAAAGGGGAAAAAAAGTATCTGAAGGAGGAAAGCAAAACCATCCGCTAACATAGTGAAAAGGTATTTGTGATATGAACCACAAAAGGGAAGCCCACATGCCAGGGACACGACAAGGGACAACATGGGAAAGGCACAGGATAATCCTGTACCAAGCTCTACCAAACCTGTAGGAGATAGCTACAATGGGAACCCCTTGGAGGAGACCCAAGGAACAGATCTTAGAGGAATAATTGCAGAACTATGTAGAGAAATTAAAGAACAAAGAAGAATTCAGAGAACTAAAGAGAGAGAATGAAAAACTCAAAAAGGACCTAGAGGGATACAATGACAAACTTCAGAAAGAACTAAAGGAACAGACTGACCAACTCCAGAAAGAACTAGAGGGAGGAAAAAAAAACTCCGAAAGGAAGTAGAAACACTGAAAATGGAAGCCAACCAATGAAGTAAGGAGCACCAAGAAGAGATTGAGAAGCTCAAAAAGGAAATGGAAATACTAAAGAAAACACAGGATGAAACAAAAGGAATTAGAACACTCACCCCATCAAGAAGAAAGGAAAGGAAAAAGCCTCAGAAGTAGAACACAGGAAGCAGAACAAAGAATATCAGATCTGGAAGATAACACAGGACAATTAAAAAGCTCAAATAAAGATCATGAAAAATTTAAAAACACACAAAAGTGGAACAACCAAGAAATATGGGACACTATGAAAAGATCAAACCTCCACATCATAGGAATAGAGGAAGGAGAAGAATCTCAAGAGAATAGTAATGATCAGATCTTCAACAGAATAATAGATGAAAATTTCCCCAAACTAAGAATAGACAAACCCATACAAATACAAGAAGCACATAGGGCCCCAAATAGACAAGATCAGAAAAGAAACACCCCATGCCATATCATAGTCAAAATGCCAGATGCCCAAAACAAAGACAAAATTCTGAGGGCCANGCCCAGGTACCTGCCTGAGTGACTTCCGGCCAGCCCACACAAAGCTGCCTAGGCACCAACCCAAACCCACCAACCCTCTGGTCCTGGCTCCAAAGGCGAAGGGTGGTCCTGCCCAGAAAGCCTCAGAGATGCAACCCCCTAGCAGCAGCCCAGGAGAGAGTCCATCCTGAAAAGTACCTGCTTGAGTGACTTGCGGCCAGCCCACACAAAGCTGCCAAGGCACCAACCCAAACCCGCCGACCCTCTGCTCCGGGCTCCAAAGGTGAAGGGTGGGCCCGCCCAGAAGGCCTCAGAGACGTGACCCCCTAGCAGCTGGAGGTATTTTCTAAACTACACACGCAATGCTACCACATCCAAGTTCTACCTGAACACTGCAAATACTTCAACCAATAAAACAGATAAATACAAGCAAAATAACACCAGATATATAAAGCCCAACACATTAACATAAGGAACAGGAAAAACAAAGCCAACATAATGCCTCCAAAACTCACTAACCTTACAGCAATGGTATCTGAGGTGAGTGAGTGAGATAAAATCTCAGAGAACTCAAAATAATGGTTATAAACATGTTCAAGGACAGCAGACAGCTGACTGACATGAGGAAAATGATGATGGCAAAGAGGAATTCAACAATGACGTAGAAATACTAAAAGAAGCCAGGCATGGTGGCACACACCTTTAATCCCAGCACTCGGGAGGCAGAGGCAGGCTGAGTTCAAGGCCAGCCTGGTCTACAGAGTGAGCTCCAAGATACCTGGGACTAAAGGGAGACCTGTCTCAAAAAAAAAAAAAAAATAAATAAATAAAACACTAAAAGAAAACCTATCTAAATGCTGGAAATATACAACACACTAATTAACAAACAAACTCTGCTGGGTATAGTGGTGCAAGCCTTTAATCCCAGCACTTGGGAGGCAGAGGCAGAGGCAGGCAGATCTCTGTGAGTTCAAGGCCAGCCTGGTCTACATAGTGAGTTCCAGGACAGTGGGGCTACAAGAAGACCCTGTCTCAAAGACAAATCTTAGTCAAACTAACCCAAAGAAAGAGAAAAAGCAAATTAATACAATTAGAGCTGAAAGGGAGCCATTGCATTAGATACCGTGAAATTAAAAATATCATCAGGTCTTATCTTGAAAATATATATTCCACTAAGCTGGAAAATCTAAAAGAAATGGGTGAGTTTCTAGATGCTATGATTTACCAAAATGATGAGATAAATACTTTAAACAGTCTTTAACAAGCACTATAAGACTGAAACAGTAACTTAAAAGCTCCCAGGTCCAGATGAATTCATTGCTGAATTCTATCAGACCTTCAAAGAACAAACACCAGTGTTTCTCAAACTATTCCATAAAATAAAAGAGAAATGCTAACAATACCCAAAACAATGGCATGACAAAGAAGAAAATTATAGGCCAATTCTCCTGATGACCTCTGACACAAAAATTGTCAGCAAAATACTTGCAAACTGAGTTAAAAAAACCTATCAAAAAGATCACTCACCATGATCAAGTTGGTTTTATTTCAGAGATGGTTCAGAATGTGTAAACCAAAATGTTATAAATAACAAGGAAAGTAAATTAAAGACATACAAACAGGAAAGAAGTCAACTTATCTTTGCTGCAGAAGATATTCTTCCATACATTAGACCTTAAAAACTCCACCAGAAACTCTTAGAACTAATAAAACACTATCCGTAAGTGGCAGGATATAAAACTAACGCACAGAAATCATTAGCCTTCCTATAAACCAATGACAGAAAAACTGAAATAGACATCATGAAAATAATCCCATTCATAGTGATTTCAGAAAAGAAAAACAGTATCTTGGAAGAAACCTAAGGATGTGAAAGACCTCTATAATCAAAACTTTAAAACACTGAAGAAGAAAAAAAAAAGAGTAAAACATGAGTGCTGGGATTAAAGGCGTGCACTACCATACCTGGCTCATATACTTTAAAAAATTGTCCCTGAATTCAATGAAATGAATCCAACCACCACAGCAAGCAGAGAACCATGAGTTGGCTTCAGGATTTACAGGGCAAATGCTCCCCAGCTAACAGGTTTTCAGAACATCCAGGATAATGTATCATTCCCAAGGAAATCTAATTCCAATATATTCTAACAAGATATATTTTATACTGTAACATGACAAATGTGCTTTCAATGATGCTACTAAACAGGAGTTCTCAGCTGAGATCAGCTATTGGGTCATTTTTAGGCAAAAGGATGTATTTAATGACGTCCTAAAGCACTGGGAAGACAGCCTTAACTACGTATCTAAACTGTCACCCAGAGAGTCATAGGATTAAATAGAAGAGAGATCATTTGATAAAGGAATAACAAGACAATGATGAAGATTTTTAGACGTTACTTACAGAAGAATTTCACAGATCCTGTGGCCCTTCTGTCCCATAGAATCCAGATATTTAAGACACTTTTTTCTTAGGTCCATCACCTATAATGGGGAAATGCAAAAATCAATCTGTCTTTCTCTCTCTCGAGTGAGAAGAGTAATACAGGGGGATCGCTATACAGAACATCAAACTATACTACAGGCTAAACTATACTACCAGGCTAAAAACAGCCTGGTACTGTTGAGCACAAAAAATGGGACTCAGATTGGACGCCTTGGGCAGTAACGGAAACTGAGAGACACAAACCTTGAGGCTCATGATCAGTTTCAGCCACGATCATATATTGACAAGGGGGGCCTAGAGAGATGGATGGCTACATCAAGTGGGAGGAAAGACATGAATCTTCAATGTAGAAGTGGAGGGTGTTGGGTCGAAAGACTGATCATCCGACTGTGTAGAAAGAAATGAAATTAATTAGACCCTACCTCTTCACCGGTTTTGGTACAGGAAGTCAACGTCCAGACGGATCAAAAGACCTCAACCCGGAAACCCCAAATCGCTGCGAGTGATGAGAATGAGTAAACTTAAGCAGGCTAGAGCTACAAGACATGAGGCAAGTAGGAAAAAGACTTCCATAATCAGGGTTAAACAGGCAGCTGCACGAAGAATGAGAGACTCGGAACAAATGCACAAGATGGGGTGAAACTCATTAAAACGTCAAAAGCTGTCGTGATTCATCGAATGATACAATCAAGGAGGTGAAGAGAAACGCCACAGAGTGGGAGGAGAAGGCTTCACTGAGGCAGACCAAGTCTGAAAGAAGAGCATTAGTTCGCAGAGATACAGAGCTGACGTGAAAAAAACGAGAGAAGATAAGAAAACAAATGAGACACTTCAGAAGGATGGACGCAAACAGATCTGAGATAGAGACTGTCACAGAGGAGGAGATTAGAGAATGGTCCGAGAAGATAATCTTAAGAAGTGTTCCAACGATGCGCGGGATAATAGTGAATTAAAGGAAATTGACAAATTAAACTAGCCAACTGTTGGTAGATATCACGTTCGTCTGATAGGTATCTGGCTAGGATCAGGAATACGAAATGATACCAAGTGCTGGATGGGTTGCGGGGATGCAGAGGAAGCTCAGCTCATAGTTCCGATTAGGTCTGGGGGTGGGAATAGTATAGACTTGTACAGACAACTGTAAATGGAGAAGGCTGGTGTTGGAACAACCCTAGAAGATCAGAATATGAGGCCTTCCAATTTTGACCCAGCACCAATCCTGGGTGTATACCCACAAGGCACATCTTACTGCAGAGATACATGCACAGCCTATGTTATTGCAGCTCTGTTTCACAATAACAAAAAGCTGTAACCAGCCCAGTGCCCCTCAAGCTGACAGTGATAGAGAAAATGTGGTACAATGTATACAATGGTGTTCTATGCAGCAGGAAAGAAGGACAATATCATTCCAACAATTTACCTTTGCAGGTAAATGGATGGAGCTAGAAGAAAATTATTTAAGTGAAAGTAACACGGCCCAGAAAAACAATGAGACAAATGGTGTCCCTCATATGTGGATGCTAAGACCATAACCCCAGATATAAATATTTCTCATGGAGAGGGATGCATAGAAAAGAACAACAACAAAGGAACTGATCAGAAAACGGACTGAAATGGTTGAATTGGGAAGGGTGAAAGGGGCGGGAGAGGGACACGGGTGAATATTTGATTAAATGCATATTAATTGATGTGAGTTCAACAAATATCCAGTTTTCCCAAGACACTGTCTTACAGGTTACATGGTGTTTTAGGACTTTAGTAAAATGTAAATATGTGTATATTAAACAATATGGATTTAAACAGGGCTCTGATAAAAACGGTAATCATCTGAGTTAAATGGAGAATATAAATCGCTGTTGTCCACATTTGTTTTTACATAAAATCTGTATTACAATACTTTGGGGGATTGGCACATACAAATGTCTCTATAATTTCTCTGTTGTACATATCACCTTGTAGCATTCTCTCTTTCACTATAAGATTATTTAATGTAAAAATTAAGTTTGCTTCCCAAGTTAATCACATACAGTCACCAAAACAGATGGGTGAATTTGATGGAAATCTGTGCCTTGATTCCAACCTATAGGTATATGTAAATACAACTGTCTTGAGACTCATGGGTCAAAAACAAAAAATACCTAAAAAAAAGGGGGGGGGAAATACAGAAAGACATGAAAAACCTTTTCACAAAAACTTGGCAATTCAAATCTTAAAACTAAACACAGGAAAGATTTGTATGTTCCAACAGGTCAAAAATGTCACAACTTAATGGCTGAGAAAGAAAAGATACAGCTTTGCAAATTGAGTAGGATGTACCAGAAATGCCAACAGAAAGGTTGAACCCCATGATGAATATTGAAAGGAAGAAAAGCCTCGATTTCTACAAACATCGAACCCCTCTGTGGATCCGACTTGTAACAACTACTAAATGATTCCTAACGAAACTTACCTTCTAGGTGCTGCAAAGTTTTAATATGAGAGAACACTTCTTACCTCCCCTCCATAGAATAAGGAGAAGTATGATGATGATGAGGTCCGTTCTCCAGCTGGTAAGTTGGAGACAACTATTATAAAGGTAATCTCTTAATAAAACCGGTAAAACTGCTTCTTTAATTGACTAATAGACATAGGAAACTGTAAAAAGGATTATTCTCCATTACGCAACCAAATATAATAAAGTCTTCTTAAGCTATGCAATTAAGCAAAACATATTAATAAAGGAGAGCTCTGACATCAGCAATATGGATTATTCTACCAGGGAGATGTTGGCTCGGAGTTCCAAAGCCCCCACAAAAGGTAAAGGCTTCTTGCTCTAAACTGGGATACCTTGCAAGAAGAGAAGTGATAAAACCCTGCTGTCGAAAACCTGACATTAACATGGGAAAGACTCGTTATTTGAGCAACCGGTGACACAGAGTGTGCAGTAGTGTCAGATGGCCTCTGGAATGACCAGAGATGTTAGCAAGGCTCACTACAACCAAGAAAGCGTATTACGGGGTCTCCTTGAGTAAAAAGACTCTCTGCCGTTCTAGCACCAGCGATACACCTCACCTTGCCTGTGAGAATTATAGTGCACGCAGAGGCATGGACATATGCCTGTATTATCGCCAAAATGCTAATTGGCTATTGGGCTCTCTCCTGAGAGGAATAACCCACGGCTGAACCACAAGCTTACATCTCTAGCGGTTAGGAGATGGTTTTATAAGCCACAGTAAGACCCCCTGTCATATTTAGCAGGAAAAAAATGTAATTCAGTGGATTAAGCATACCATCCAAACATATGTGTCTATACAAAGTAACCTACCTATATGACTATTAGTACTGTTTAAGTACTGATATATCTAATTGCTTATGCATCATTAGTAGAATCAAAAGAGTTTTATTCGTGGGCAAACTGTCAGCCCATGGAAAGGAAACAGCCGAGAATTGACCAAGTCCAAGACAACAGCCTCCAGAGAAAGTAGACTGTTTTTGCTTTCATCCACCTGTGCCCCTTTTTTATGAACCCTAGGGATAATCTGCGGAAGAGGGGGCCGGGTAGAAGTAAGGGCTGTGATGGGGGTGAACAGTGAAACTACAAAAATATAGACTAGACACTCCATGTTGATCAACTTGTTTGAACATATAAGCCCCCCTCCCCCCGCTGGATGGCGGTGGGATGCCATGGGCTGTGTGGGTTTGGGCACAAAGCCTACAAAATGGTTTTACATGAGGATGCTTGTACTCATGAAAGANTTCTTCTTTTCTTCTTTCTTTCCTTCCCTTCCCTTCCCTTTTTCCGGCCCTCCCTTTCTCTCTCTCTCTCGCTCTCTCGCTCTCTCCGCTCGCTCCTCTCTCTCTCTGAACTCTCCCTCTCTCGCATCCGCGCTCTTCTCTCTCTCTCCTGTTTTGGCGTGCTTGAGGACAGGGTCTATTTCTGTACCCAGACAGCCTTCAATTCCTGATCCTCCTCCGTCTGCCTCCTGAGTCCCAGAAATAAAGGTGTGTGTAGCAATAGAAGGCCAGAAACATTTTTTTCTTTTTTTCATTTTATTTGTTATATTAATTTTATGTATATGAATATACTGTCCACATGTAGGTTTGTGCACCCGTGCGTGCAATCCGCGGAGGTTGAAGAGGGCGTCGGATTTCCCTGAACTGGAGTTAAAGACACTTCTTTCTCAGCCGCCATGTGGGTGCTGGGGATAGAACCGGGTCTTCTGCAAAGAGTAGTCAGTGCGCTTAACTTCGAGGCCATCTCTCCAGCCCCCAGAAGCATCTTAAACACTAAGAGGAAAAACAAGAAAAAATTAAAAAAAAATTTTATTTCTAAAAAGCATCTTGCGTAAAAATGTTACATGTACTACCATGAAAAGATTTTAGAGACCTTTTCTTTTTTTTTTTTTTTTTTTTTTTAAATTTTTTTTTTTTTTTTTTTTATTTCTTATGTGGATGAATGTACTGTTCTACAGCAGGTCTGTGCACCCGTGTCGTGCAATGCCGCGGAGGTCAAAGAGGGTCTCGGATCCCCTGGGATCTTGGAGTTTCCTGGAATTGGAGTTTCAGACGGCTCGCGGCCGCCATGTGGGTGCTGGGATCGAACCCGGGTCCTCTGTAAGGAGCGGGGTCGGCGCTCTTACCGCTAGGCCATCTCTCCAGCCCCTAATACCTTTTCATAGTGAAGTTATAAACATCAAGAGATGGCAAGCTGGCCGTGGTGGTGCACGCCTTTAAAAAAAAAAAAAAATTGGGGAGGCAGAGGCAGGGAAATCTTTGAGAGTTCAAGGCCAGCCTAGCACAGAGTGAGTTCAGGATAGCTGGGGCTACAGGGAGACCCTGTCTCGAAAAGACCCCCACCAAAAAAATCATAGATGATGTGAGTTTACTATTACATACTTTAATTCCTATATAAAGGCCTAGAAACTTTTCACCAAAACATCAGTAAATCCTCTCAGTGTGAGGTTTGGTCCCCACTTCCATTCACTTTTCTAAATAAGCCTGTACCATCTTATACAGAAAATTAATCAGATAAACTCTTCTGTTAAAAGTGAAAACTCCCTGTGCTGGAGAGATGGCCTAGCGGTTAAGAGCGCTGACCGCTCTTGCAGAGGACCCGGGTTTACGATCCCAGCACCCATCAATGGCCGACTGAGGAACGGTCTGGTTAACTCCAATTCCAGGGAAACTCCAGTTCCGGGGAATCCAACGCCTTCTTCTGACTTCCAGGCAGTGCAGGACATGAGTGCACAGACCTACATGCAGACAGTACATTTAGAAACATAAAAAATAAAATTAAAAAAAGTGAAAACTCCCTCTCAGAGTACGTCTTACAGCTTTTGAAGCATCCAAATAAAAGAACAGAAGGGACCCTGTGGAGGCTGCCTTCCATCACCCTTCATCATTTAAGAAAGCAGTCTACACTAGGACTGTAGTTCATGGAGTGTTTGCTTAGCACATGTAAAAAGATGTCATTAAGCTGGGCGTGGTGGCAAAAAAAAAAAAAGAGGAGGAGAAAAAGGAAGGAAGGGAGGTTGGTATTGGTAGTTGAGTACGGAAGCATAGTGAAGTCATTACTTAAGGAATGACTTCCTTCCGGCAGCTCGCTTCAGTGTCAATAACTTGGGTAGAGGGACTATGGCCAATTTGCGTTCTAATAAAGGGAACTGAAAAGAGCCCTTGGCGAGTTCAATAAAGGTAAAAGTTTAGGATTAATGGTATATATTTTGGGGTCTCTTTGCCTAACTTCCAACAATTAACTCTGAATCAGTGTGTATGATTCTACCTGAATGTAATTTGCACCCAGTCCTTCAATATACCATTGAGGTCAGAAAAGACTTGTTGGTGAATCCCCTGGAACTGGAGTTTATTAAATGGTGTCAGCCACCATGTGGGTACTGGAAACTGAACCTGGGTCTCCTGCAAGAGCGGCCACTTAACTGCTGAGCCATCTCCACAGCCCCCCACTTTTGTTTTTTAACTGTGGCCTTCACTAGAGTCTCTAGATACTGTATGATGAGTGTAACAGGGAAAACCATCTGATGTCTCTGACTTAGAACTGTGTCTGTTCAAACCAACCCCAGGTAGAACAGACTCATGGAAGTTGTCTTCTGACCGCCATAGGTGCCCCGTGGTATACGCACAAAATAAATATTTTAAAAATGCCCTTGCTCTGTTGCTCAGGCTGGACTCCAACCCGCAGGAATCCTCCTGCCCCAGCCTGGGTAGTTCAGGGATTATGGGTGTAAGTCACAATGCCTGTCTGCCCAGCCCTCTTCTCATTTTTGAGACTGGGTCTTAAGTGTCCTCCGCGAGGGGCTAACCTTCACCTCGCCTCAGCGGCTGAGTAACTGAAATTACAATATGGTAGATAAATTAATTTATTTATTTGTTTATTATTTATTTATTTTATTTGTTATTGTCTTTTTCTTTTTTAAGGCACGGGCCTCTCCTGCAGCTCAAACTGTCCCTGGGAAAAGCGCTAATGTAGAACCAGAACATCTGGAACTTATAGAGAGCTGCCTGCCTCTGAACTTTTTTATTTTTAGATGACTTTTATTTATTTATTTTTTATTTGTCTATTTCAGACAGGGTCTCCCTTCAGTCCCAGCTGGCCTGGAACTCATTCTGTAGAGCAGGGTGGCCTTGAACTCACAAAGATCCACCTGCCTCTGCCTCCCAAGTGCTAGGATTAAAGGCGTGCGCCACCATAATGTAGGTCTTGAGATTTCTAGCAGAGTGGTTTTTCTCGGCGCCTGTCCCGGCAGTGCTCTGTCTCAAGCCACACAGCTCTCCAGATCCATTTCCTGCATCCACTTTTGAGGGAGGAGAGGGGACAGGCGCGGCAGCTGCAGCCACCCTCTGTAAGGTACAGACGGGTTTCCGGATCTGCGAAGCCGGGACTAGGGCAGTTCGGGTGAGCATCCTTGCAAAGCTCTGCGGGCCGTCCTTGAGTGGCTGCAGCCCGCCTGGCGTCCGCACACCGTCCTCCTAGCCCGGCACCCGCGGTCCGGCCTCCTGGCTCCGCCCCTCGCAGCCCCGCGCAAGCAGCAGGTCCGTCACGTGGTGCGCGGCGCTGGGCCGCGACGGGCGCTGCGGGAGCCATGGCCGAGACTGCACCGGTGGGCCGCGCTGTGTCGGCGGCCTCTTACCCAGACTCGCCGGCCGAGTACCCCGCGCGCCTGCAGTCCGGCGCGATGCGGCGTCGCTTCTGGGGCGTGTTCAACTGCCTGTGCGCCGGCGCCTTCGGGGCCCTGGCCGCCGCCTCCGCCAAGCTGGCCTTCGGCAGCGAGGCGAGGTGCAGCTCGGGGCACCGGGCGGCGGGGGGCGGGGGGCGCGCACTGGGGCCGGGGAGCGGGGCGGCCTTCCGGGGCTCCAGGCGTCTCGCGCTGGCGCCTGCGGTGCGGCACGGGTGGGCCGCCGGTTCGGGGCCCTGCGTCCTGGGGGAGGACCTCCGCTTCCTCCTCTTTCTTTAAGCCCCTTGTGTCTCAGCCTTCCTCTGCACGTGACTCAAGGTGAGATACCTGTAGCCAATCCCTTCCTGTTCTTAACCAGATGGTGGGAGATGGGGGGGGGGGGGGGGGGTAGGCACATCTGGGGAACTGTAAGCACCAGGAGACTCACACAGCCATTTGGAGCCTTCTGACCCTGAACACTAAAGCACCCACCTAGTGCGCTGATGAGCTCATCTCCTCCCTTGTCCTGAGTCTTAGACCCACTTAGGCTTCATTCATCTGCAGCCCAGAGTTGGACCCTGATGTGTAGGGGTTGGGTGAGGGTGGAGCTGGATGAGTATTTAGGTTTCTGGCTACTTAGGGCCCATCCACTGGGATTTGCTAGGCTTCAAGACTGCTTCCCCTTGGGTGTGCTTTGAGGAAGCCATCCGGAGTGAAACGAAGGACCGTGAAGTTTTGAGTCTTTTCCAGTGACTTTTTCGGGTTTTTTTGTAACTCGCTAAGCAGGCTGCCTTTGGCCCACAACCTGCCTTTCCAAAAGACTAGCTGTTGCTGGGAAACCTGCAAGAAACAGGGTCCACACAGGTTCAGCTTTGGAAGAAGCCCTCCTGGCTACAGGCAGGTTCCTGGCTCTCCTCCAAGCAGGTCTTCATATTCTTTGTAGGAGACATCTAACGTCTTTCAAGTTTCTCTCCTTTTGAAAAAAAAAAAAAAGTAAAGAAAAACAAATTTGCAAGTTCTGTAAGTAATGCCAGTCAGATGGCCTCGAGTGGTATATTCCAGCCAGTGCTTTGTCCCGATTAAGATTATGGAGCTGGGGCTGGAGAGAGGCCAGAGTTTAAGCACTGGACTGCTCTTGCAGAGAACCCGGTTTGATTCCCACCACCCACATGCAGTTCGAGACCGTTCCCTTAAACTCCAGTTCCAAGGGGAATCTCGACACTCACCTTTTCTTTTTAGGTACTGAAATTAACAGGTGCAACTTGCATGCAACAGGCATAACAATTCATAAGCACAACAAAATAAATAATAAATTAAAAAAAAAAAACATTTTTTTTTTTTTTTGCAATTTAAAAATTTTAAAAACAATTACGAAGCCACACTGCCCGGGGATCTTGTCCTGGTGACACTTCAGGCAAGTGACTTGATGGGCTCAGTTCTTTATCTCTAAAATGAAGTTCAGAAATAAAAGAATGCCTTGGGAAGGGTACAGGTAAGAGCGCAGAGGGGCTGCCAGAGTAGGCTGTAACTTGTACATTTGTACATGTTGTGTGTGAGTGGAGGGAAGCTAGGTTCATTCATGCTTTAAAATCAGTCACCAGGCCTGCTTTTCTTTTTTTTTTTTTTTTTGTTTTTTTTTTTTGTCCTATTTTGAGATAAGGTCCGACTTGTTTTTTTTTTTTGTTTTTTTTTTTTAATTTTATTTATTTCTGTATTGGAACAATGAATGTATTGTCTGCAGGTCTGTGCACCCTTGTCGTTCAATGCCGCGGGGTTCAGAAGAGGGTCTCGGTTTCAGAAGAGGGTCTCGGTTTGAAACTGGAGTTCTCCTGGGACAGGAGTTTCAGAAGGTTCTAAATGGCAATGTGGGTGATGGGGATTGGAACACGGGTCATATGTAAGAGCGGTAGGCGATCCTAACCGCTTGGCCATCTCTCCAGCCCGGAGATAAGGTCTCCTTGTAGCCCCAGCTGGCCTGAAACTTCTATGTCGACCACCAGGTGGACCTCCATCTCACAAAGATCCACCTGCCTCTGCCTCCCGAATGCTGGGATGCAAGTCATCCCCCACCACTCCAGTTCTCCTGCCCCCACCACTGCAGCTCTCCGGGCCCACTCTTATTCTCTTACTCTGTGAGAATATTAGCTACTTGGCCCTTTGGTAGTGGTTAAGCATTGGTCACTGGAGAACTAATGAGGATTTGTGTTCAATAGAAACATTGGCTCAGTTAGTGTTTTGCTTCTGCCAAGGTCATAAGGCAAGAGAGGGTCTTTCCTGAGTTTGAGTCATCTGTAAGGTGAGTCTCCTAGTGACAGAGTCAAGCCCTGCATGGGAAGTTCTGAGGCCCCTCTGAGCTATGAGGGACCCTTAGAAGGGGTCTGATGGCAGTCACTACACCCCTGATACACTGTGAGAGGGGTATAGGTCACACTGCCCGTGGGGGATGTTGCTGCATCACTTATTGCTAAAAAATGAAAAAAAAACTGAGAGAAAATGCAGGACAGTTATGGCAGAATGCATGATCTGGGATGGGGTGGGGTGGGGTGGGGGGAAGGGAAAGGGAAATATGCCTGAACTGAATTGGAAAATGATGTATGAAATACACAAAGTATCACTAATAAAAAAGATAAATAAATAAATAAATAAATAAATAAATAAATCTGTCTTTAACTCCAGTTCCAGGGGAATCTGACACCCTCTTCTGACCTCCGAGGCATTGCATGACACAGGTGCACAAACCTACATGCAGATAGTACATTTATACACATACAAAAATAAATAAAAATTTTTTAAATGTGTTTTAAAAGACTGAAGACCATGAAAACACAAACAGCTGAATGAAATAACTAAAAAAATTTTAAAGTATGAGATTAGAATTCAATAAAAAGACAGAATCTCTGAAAAAAGCCAAACTAAAATAAAATTTGAAATGAACTCAAACAAACAAAAATACTTAAAGGAAAGGAGCAAAAAGGAAGTGGAAAAGAGAATATCAGATCTTGAAGACAAGGCTGGGGGAATGATTTCTCAATCAAAGAAAATGTCAAATCTAAAATTACCCAGGGTCAGGATATGCAAGACCTCTAGGATATTATAAAATGACAAAACCAGCTGGGAGTGGTGGCACACGTCTTTAATCCTAGCACTCAGGAGGCAGAGGCAGGTGGATCTTTGTGAGTTCAAGGCCAGCCTGGTCTACCCAGTGAGTTCCAGACCAGCTGGGGCTACAGGGAGACCCTGTCTCAAAAAGACCAAATAAATAAATAAATAAATAAATAAATAAATAAATAAATAAATAAATAAAATGGCTGAGGGCATGGCTGTCTGCTACCTTTGCTCCACAGTCCCAGAGGCACAAGTTTGGACCTAAAGAAGGAATTGGATGTGATAAGGGAAAGTCACCTGGAGATCATGTCCCAGTAGAGGTACAGTTGACTAGATGTGGTGCATCCTAGAACTTGGATGCAGAGGCAGAGTGTAGCAATCGATGCATCATGCATGTGTCCAGCCTTCCATGAGGTGTTCTTCCTCTCTGGACCAGAGCTCTTAGAACCCAGGTCTAAGCCCTGATAAAGAGGGGGAGGGGGATTGGAAGTGAGCCCAATGGAACAGGAGAGAGAGAGAAAAAAGAAGAGACGAACTCAGAGATGAGACGGGGAACAGTTCCACGAGGGAATAACTCGGTTTATTGCTGTAATCCAGGGTTTTTATACAGAAATTTGTGGGGGTTGGGGCATGCAGGATTTCAGGCCATATACTCCAGATCACCATAGGACTGTGACAATGCTTTGCTCAAAGCATCAAAGACAATTTGCATCAGTCAGGTTTTCAAAGGCAAGCAGGAGTCCAGGCGGGTGGTTGCTTGCTGACTCCCTAAGTGCTTCTGCCAAACAGAACCCCTACATCTCTCCCCTTTTTCTTTTATTAAAAAAAGGTCTGTTGTCACATAGTGTTATTTTTTTCTTTTGTGGATACTCTGGGAAATGCAACCTAACCCGGCTCCTACTGGGGGGCAAGAGAACCTGGGTGTGTGTATAGTAAGCTGGAAGTGTGACTTAATGCTCTGTACATCAAGAAGGAGCCTTTGGGGTATGGGGCTTTGTTTTAGGTGAATGAGAATGCTGCATATCCCAGTCCCCTAGGGAGCCTCCAAGGGAGGGTGTTGGGACAGTGACTGTGGGTCCTGTTTCTAGTCAGACAAAAAGCCTCAGCCTACAACCCCCCTTCATTTTTATTAAAATGGAGCAGTGTTATCATCTTTTCCAGAGAATTTTTAGGGATGGCTTGGCATTGGACTAGGACACTCTGGACTGTAAACCCAAACTGGCTTTTGACAAACCAGGAAGCTGACCTCCTAAGGTAGAGATTGGCCCTAACAAAAGGGATTATGTGGGTGGCCTAGAGAGTCTTGGGTTGGGGACAGGCAATAGGGCTTTGTCAACAACCCATATATAAAGACATTTTTCCTCCCCCAAGACACAGGCATGTGACATTTTCCTATTAACAGCAACACTTTTCTCCCCCCAAGATATACAGGTATTATTTGATTCTGCTCAACATAGATGGTGATTTTAATTGCACCCCCAAAGTCTTAAGTTTGGCTGGAAAGACCTGTATATGTATCTATGTTGATGGAATAAAGTCCAGTCTACGAGAGTCCACAACTATCCTTTTGGCCTCTGGCATGTTTTTTCTTTAGGGAGCAGCTCCTAGGCTTTGGAGAGAAGGAGGGGAGGGTGGGTGAGAAGCATAACAGTCCATTCTTTGTTGAAGTTAGCACCTAGGGCCTTGTAGTCTGTCCCAGCCTTTTCCCAGTAGGAGGTTGGCAGCTTGGCCCCAGCTCTAAGTCTTTACTGGAGGGCAGAAGGCTGTGGGCCTGTAGTTAAGTGAAGCAGGGGCCCAGCAGGTGGCCTCAGGCTGAGCAGGAGTTTAGACCTTCCAGGGGGTGCTTTCTGCAGTTTACTGATGGAATATGAATAGTAAAAGCATAGGCACTTAAGTAAACATTATTTATTATACTAGGCTGTGCTGTTGGTATGGCACAGGTGGTTAGAAATACCACTTTTTATGTTACTGTGGGTATTTATACAAAATACCTCATTTATCATTTTAGTAGATAAACAGATGAAGGCTAATTAAAGTCCTTTTAAAAATAAAATATTTTAGCCCTTTAACATTAAGTTTGAAAAACAAAATAATGTATCAGTTTAGTACTTGGGGTTTTACCCATAGCCTTTTAGCCTTGATAGATTTATTGGGCCTGATTTTTGACTTGATAAAAGACAGCTGTAATATATTTTACTGATACAATTGGCTGTTGGGAGAAGCCCCAGCCAGTACAGTACCTGGCTTTGATACATTTTTTTAATAGACGTTTTTTGAGAAACAGAATATCCCTCCAAGAGATCTTATGTCTCTTAATGTAAGGAAGAAGTTAAGCTGTATTTTTTAGAGCATTATATTAATTTTTTTCTTTTATTTTAGGAGAATTTACCCTTTGTGAAAACCATAGTACTACTTACCCATGCAGGAACAAGTGCTTTGAGGTCCATCATTAAGAAGTGAAATGAAGTCTTTTAAAGCTAAGCTATCTTGTAGATAAAAATGTTACAGATAACATCACAGAAAGACATTGGAAACACTGGTATGCATCAATGTTAGGCTGTCACCTGGAAATCCAGTATGAATTAGGAGTAAGAGTAATAAAACTTGTAGTTCTAATAAATTTAAGTCCAATCTTTTATATTAATAGCATTTGATCAATTTTTAAATAACATAAGTAATTTAGTTTACCATTATATAATGGGTGAATACATTTTGGATAAAAGTAAACATAAGTTAGAAAAACCTTGATTAAATGTACATTATGATTTTGGAGTTACCTGATTAAGACTTGATCCTGAAGAAATAAAGTTTATGTATATAATTTTAACTTTTAGTTATTACAACCCCCAGATACATTACTTTAAGGTATAAATTTTATAGAATTGGTTTTACAGATCCTTTTTGGGTGTTGTCGGATCATAACCAGTAGATGACAGTACATACTCAATAAAACTTTGAACTGTCACATATGTAAATTTATGTTTACCCTTAATAAATTAATTAGGGCTGGAGAGATGGCCTAGTGGTTAAGAGCTCCTACTGCTCTTGCAGAGGACCCAGGTTCGATCCCCAGCACCCACATGGTGGCTGAGAACCGTCTTTAACTCCAGTTCCAGGGGAATCTGACACCCTCTTCTGACCTCTGAGGCATTGCATGACACAGGTGCACAAACCTACATGCAGACAGTACATTCATACATATAAAAAAAATAAAAAATATTTTAATTAATTTATTTGTTAGCTGCTCAAATATTCTAACAGACCTGAGTTAGGGAAAGAAAAATGTTAATCTTAGTTCTAGAGTTAGCCTTTACTAAGTTTAAACACTAAATTCATGTAAGCAGTAAAATTATAACAATTGGAAAAAAGGTTAATCTTCATTCTAGAGTTAGCCTTTACTGAATTTAAACATTAAATTTATGTAAGCAGTAAAATTATAACAACTTAATTTTTTTTTTTTTTGGTATTTTTGAGACAGGGTCTCCCTTTAAGTCCCAGCTGGCCTGGAGCTCACTCTGTAGACCAGGCTGGCCTTGAACTCACAGAGATCTGCCTGCCTCTGCCTCCTGAGTGCTAGGATCCAAGGCGTGCACCACCATGCCCGGCCAAAAAGTTAATTTTTAAATCAAAATTTAGAGCATTTTTAACTGAGTTTTTAAAATGACCAATACTTGTTTTATTTTTTTTTATTTATGTGTATGAATGTACTGTCTGCATGTAGGTCTGTGCACCCGGGTCGTGCAATGCCGCGGAGGTCAGAAGAGGGTGTTGGATTCCCCTGGAACTGGAGTTCTCCTGGAATTGGAGTTACAGATGGTTCTCGGCTGCCATGTGGGTGCTGGGGATCGAACCCGGGTCCTCTGTAAGAGCAGTCGGTGCTCTTAACCGCTAGGCCATCTCTCTAGTCCCCAATACTTGTTAAAGAACATTTTATTAGTGTTAAAGCCTTTTGTCAGGCCAGGCTGGCCTGAAAATCTCCACACAAATTTGACTCCCTAAGTGCTTCTGCCAAATGGAATCCCTACAGCAAAGAATTTAAGATGTGCAGTATAGTGATCTTAACCTCGGAGATCTCCCTGAAGAGAAGATTGCTGGAACCATTTGCTTTTCCTGCACAGCCAGAGCTTCCACAATTAGACTCCTTGAGGACTGGTATAAGTGACCTATGAAACTGCTAATTTTGTAAGAGTGAGTAGGTAAGTGGGAGTGCTGGGAATTAAACCCAGAGACTTCCACATGCTGGGAAAAATTATCCATTGTAAAATGGGAAGACAGGGGTCCAGATTTGGAGGACCCTGTCCCCAGTGCTGGAGGTCTGAATCCTGCACCAGCCCAAAAATGGCAACCCACTGCTACCATGTCCCCTGTTCTCTTTCAGGTATGGCTTGCCGCATTCTAGCCACTGTCTCTCCTTGTGAGGTCCCCTTCTGTTGTGCTCCCTCCATTCTCAGGGTGGAGACAAAACCAGGTCTGGGGCTGGAGAGATGGCTCAGCAGTTAAGAGCACTGACTGCTCTTGCAGAGGACCCAGGTTTGATTCCCAGCACCCACATGACAGCTGAGAACCGCTTTTAACTCCAGTTCCAAGGGAATCCGACACCCTCCTCTGACTTCCGCAGCAAGACAAGGGTGCACAAACCTGCATGCAGACAGTACATTCATACACATACAAAATAAATAAAAAATTAAAAAAAAAGTCTTCCCAGGAACCATTGTGATGCTGCCACAAAAGGTGTGCATGTCCACAAGTGAGACCAGGAAATGTCCTCCAGCTTTGAAGAGCCTCTTCCCACTTCTGTTTGGTTCTTATTCTCTCCTTGGTAAGTGCAATATTGTGCCAAGAAAGACAGTCAAATGTCCTCCAGAGGGTAGTGTGGCACGCGATTCAAGGGGTGGTTTGCAGGAGGAACCTTGGCAGGATGTTTATACATGGCTTCAGGGCAGAGAATAAGAAAGATCCATTCATCTGAAAGGAAGCTGCTAGAACCCTCCATGCTGGGTTCACAGCACAGGGGTTCAGCACTGCCCACTCCTCCAGGCTGCACAAGAAGATGAGCATGTATGAGCAGGACCTTCAGGAGGTGGGTGGGGCCTCACATCAGGCTGTTCCTGGCCCTTTCCACATTCTGTTTGCAATGTGGTCCCTCATGCACTTCCAGCCCTGTGATGTCCTCTACCAAGTAGCCTCTCTAGACCCAAGCTGAAGCTAGTTCTAATAACATGCTTTTGACTCTCCAGGATGGTGAGAGAAACTTCTAAGGTGAGGAAATGACAACAGTAAGAAAGACTAGGGAGAAAGGTTTGGTAGGAGGCATCCTGGGAGGTCAACTGAAAGACACATGGTCATGTTAGGAAGCAATATAGGGACTTTGAGAAGACCTCAGAGGAGCCATGAATGTGCCCTAGTGACTGAGCCAGCCCTTAGAAGCCTGTCACTGATGGCTAATGCACCAGTGCATGCTGGGAAATAACCACCTACAGTGGCTAAGTGGAAGGAACTCCTAGCTCGCTCTCTTCTCTCTCTCTCTCTCTCTCTCTCTCTCTCTCTCTCTCTCTCTCTCCTCTCTCTCTTTCTCCCTCTCTCTCTCCCTGGGTCCCAGAGGAGCCAGCATCAGAGGACAGTGTTTAGGAGAAGAACCAGTCCTCTCTCCTTGCCAGCCACACACGGGTTAGGCATGGGGCAGGAGGCAGAGATCTATTTATTTATTTATTTATTTATTTATTTTCGTATGTGTATGAATATACTGTCTGCATGCAGGTTTGTGCACCTGTGTCGTACAATGCCACGGAGGTCAGAAGAGGGTGTCAGATTCTCCTGGAACTGGAGTTAAAGATGGTTCTCAGCCACCATGTGTGTGCTGGGGATCAAACCTGGGTCCTCTGCAAGAGCAGTTGGAGCTCTTAACTGCTAGGCCATCTCTCCAGCCCCAACATCTTTTTTTTTTTTATGTGTATGAATGTAGTGTCTGCATGTAGGTTTGTGCACCCGTGTTGTGCAATGCTGCGGAGGTCAGAAGAGGGCATCGGATTCCCCTGGAACTGGAGTTAAAGATGGTTCTTAGCCACCACGTGGGTGCTGGGAATCAAACCCAGGTTCTCTGCAAGAGCCATCGGTGCTCTCAACCACTGAGCCATCTCTCTAGTCCCAAGGAGGCAGAGATTTTTTAAGTGAGTGTGGCATAGAGACTTTTTCTTCTTTGTTAGCCTACTCCCACATCCTACCTGATGCCCTGTTATGGGTTGAGCTGTTTTTTCTTAGGATTGGGGTGTCTTGTTTCATTTTGTCATTTTCAGAGTGGGGTGTTCCAGATTGAAGAGATCATGGAGGGTCATAACCCCAGAGACAACCAGAGACAAGCAGAGATGACCCTGATTCAGCCATGGTATTACGGTGTGGTTTGGGTAGGAGAGACGGGGTGTAGGGAGGAAGTTCTGGCCCCAAGGCTTCCAGGACGGGCTCTGCAGCAGGGGACTGGGCCCGGAACAGGTCACAGAGTACTGCCTCCATGAGCAAGGTCCCTGTGTCCACTTGGGTCCTGGCCAAATCCAGAAGGTGGTATCAGCTCTCTGCTGTTGACGGGTGGGCTCTTAGCACCCACAGTCAGAAGTAAGAGCTGTTCACAATGACCACTCTCTGGCTAGAAGTCCTTCCTGTGGCTGTCAGTTCTTTTTCTGGGGGCAATGTCTTTGAGGACCTACAGGGAACAAAAGGCAATTAGTGGCTGCCTAGGAAGGGGTCCCATGACAGCCCTCTTACCATCACCTGCTCAGTAGGAAGGATGTGACCTAAAACAGTCAGATGTCTCAGTGCCAAAGGGACACCATGTGGGCCCCTAAGCCCCATGCAGTCGCGGCGATGGGGGAGGCTTAACAACTCTAGGGAGAGGGCTGCCAATGTGAAGTCCGGCCAGGCAGCTGCTCACCGCGAGTGGTGCCCCTGCTCCAGGTCCTGGATGGTGTCCTTCAGGGACTGCCCCCGAGTCTCTGGCAGTAGAGCACACAGCAGGCCCGCCCCGATGGGAAAGCTGCCAAAGATGACCATGGGGGCCGCCGAACTGTACTGCTCCAGCAGAATCACCAGCGGCGTGATGATGCCGCCGATTCTGGAGAAGATGCTCACTAGCCCCATGCCCGTCTGCCTGGGAGAGCAGCACAGGCGTTACTGTGTATGTGGACACTCCCCCAGGAGGCCAGGGTCTCCAGCCTCATTGGCTCTATCCAGTGTCTGTTTCCTGTTCCAGCAAGCCCCTCCCACCTCCAGTCCACCCTGAGAGCTTGCCACTCTCTCTCCTGTCACTTCTAAAGGCCCAACTGGCCTTCCCCACTCCTGAATGTTCCTTCTCCTGAGACAGTTCTCTTTCTGGTCCTACATTCTGGTCCTGATAAGGTCAGGGCACACCTAAGTCCAGCTCTGTCTTCCAAGGTTGTAGGACAGCCTGGCGGGTAGCTCTAGATTTCAGCTGTGGTGCAGGGGCAGAGGGAAGGCCGACATCAGCTCCCTCAGCAGAGAAGCTGAAGCCTCAGGGCAGCTCTCACCTGATGACAGTGGGAAAGAGCTCGGCAGTGTACACGTAGGACATGGTGAAGGCAGCAGACATGGCGAATTTCCCCACCACAGCCAGCACTGTGACCACCACGGGAAGATCTGGGGGAGGATGCAGGTCAGCCATGGACAGGAGGCCAACCCATCACCCAGGTCCTGCCCACCACGGTGTCTGCCCACACTCCTCATCCCTCTACCCCAAGCCCCAGGTCAGCCCTTACTCTTGAAGGGGAGTGGTGGTGATGGGTCTAGCCCCAGCAGGGAGGAAGAGGGTGGGAACCACCAGTCTAGCACCTGCTGGGATGAAGATGATGATGATGCACACGAGGCCACCCAGAGTCAGAGCTCCCAACAGGCTCCACTTGCGACCCAGCCTCTCCATCATCAAGATGCTTAAAAGACGGGCCGGCACCTCCACTGCTCCAAATATCAGCTGTGTCAGGTAGATGTCCAGGCCAAAGTCCCCCACTTGAATGCTGAGACTATAGTACACCAGAGTGTCCACAAACCTACAAAGCACCCTTGGGTCACTGCTCAGTGTATTTCATGTTGTGCCCAGAGAAGGAGCCTGGCTCCATCAGTGTCATACCAGGAAACAATGGACCAGGTTAGAAGAGATCTTCACAGCCATAGAGCCTCTGTTTACCACCCCAATGACAAACACAAGATAGTGAAGGTCCTCTGGTGTAAGATGAATTGACTTGGAATAAGCAGAGCTCAGGAGCCTTGGAAGGCAGTTATGTCTTAGATACCATAGAGGGACTGACCACAGTCTCTCATAAAACTCTGCCAGGTGGCAAACTGCCTGGCTGATAAGAGACCAGCTGACCACCCCGGACCCTAAAGACCCTTGTTCTTTTTTTTTTTTTCCGTATGTGTATAAATGTACTGTCTGCATGTAGGTCTGTGCACTCGTGTCGTGCAATGCCACAAAGGTCAGAAGAAGGTGTTGGATTCCCCTGGAACTGGAGAGTTCTCCTGGAATTGGAGTTTCAGACGGTTCTCAGCTGCCATGTGGTGCTGGGGATTGAACCCGGGTCCTCTGTAAGAGCAGTTGGAGCTCTTAACTGCTAGGCCATCTCTCCAGCCCAAGCCCCTTGTTCTAAGAAGAGACATCTTGGTCAGTGACCTTCAATTAGTACCTACATTTACATAGGTCCTTTGTGCAAAGCCCCTCCCAATGTCTCTGTAATAAGGTCACATATCTTGTTTTTTCAAACTTTGTCTTGGAATATTGCTCCTATGCAGCCTTGCTAATGGCCGCCAACTTTTTGTCTACATAAACCTGAGTTCTTGGGGAAATAAACTGATGTTCTTCAAGAGACAGTCATCCCAGGAATGATTCTCGTCAACCTGTCACCACTGTGACCTTGCCTGGGGGAAGGGAGGGCATATTTGCCAATAGCAGAGGCCTTCCTCACTCAGGCTCTGTCCTCAAGGAGTGACAAGGCCCTGGGCACTCACCAGACAGCAATGAGAATCAGGGTCACCTTTCGGAGCTGGGGGTGTCTGAAAAGATCCAAGGCATTCCCTGAGGGGCCTGTCTTCTCTGGGACCAGCTGGAAGGAAGGGCAGAGTAAGGGCCAGGCACAGGGGTGGAGTCTGCTTGAGGCAGCGCTGAGCCTGAGTCTGCTGCAGGTACCTGGCTCAGGAGCTCTGGAGGAAGTGGCCGCCTGTTCACTGAGGCTGCCTTCTGGAGCAGATGTTTGGCCTCCTCTATCCTCCCCTGGGCGAGCAGCCACCGTGGAGATTCGGGCAGAACGCTGCCAAACATAAACGGCTATGACCTTGGGTTCTAGAATCCTGTGCAGCCCTCCCAGTGTTCCAGTGCACACTGAGCCTCCCTCTCCACCTTCATGGGATCCATCTTCTGAATCCTACCCTCACCTCAGCACTCCCAACAAAGGGTGCTTGCTGGCAAGCATCCCCTTACCAGAAATAGAAGAAGAGCAGGAAGACAGGCGTGGTCCCTATGATCTGAAGGAGTCTCCAGTTTCGGACACCATAGGCCAGGCCTGCCAGCACCATCAGCCCCAGGGCAATGCTGCTCTGGGCCATGGCCATGGCGGAAGTCCTCCATGAGGGCCCGACCCACTCTGAAACTGTAGGAACAGAGGCTGAGACTGAGCCTGACTCTGTCCACTCATTCCTGTTTCTCCCTCGATGCCAGCCTGTCAGGAATGGGCCTCAGCCCCAGCACAGGAGTCTCTGCTATTCTGCTATGACCTTCTTAGGTGCAGTTGAGTCACACAGTTCCCACAGGCTGTTTCAGGGCTATGACCAACCTATGCCCCAGAGCCTGACACATAGGATGAAGGATTCAGGACCCAGAAACTCACGTAGTACATTGGTACTTAGTAAATATCCAGCAACAGCAGTAGCTGAGAAAAATTGCAGGACCATGTAGAGCTCAAAGCTGGGCACGAAGGCTGTGGCCAGGTTTGTGATTCCTGACAGGAGCAGCTGCACCAAGAGGGAAGGTCTGCGGCCGATCCTGAGGTGAAGAGAGGCAGCTCTGTGAAGGGAGGGGACCTTCCTAGGATGGAGTCAAGGGAATGCTGAGCAGAGCTGCTCTGGGCTCTCTGTGAGAGGGAACAACATGGCTCTACCTGGGAGGAAGGCACCAGGGAGGGACCAGAGCCTGCTCTCAGCCCCACGTACCAGTCACAGATGGGCCCAAAGACAAGGGCTCCAACAAGGAGGCCAGCCATGTACAGGGACTGCGAGGTTCTCTTCAGATACTTCCGACCACACACCAGGTCAAACTGAAACAGAAACAGGCTCGGGTAAGAACAGGTGTATTAGCCAGAGTCAACTGCATGGTCTAGTGCAGATTGTTCCCACATTGTGTGAAAAATCACCCCAGGGATCCACAGTCAACCCATTCAACATAGGATATCTACATTTTAAAGGGAAATATATACAGCAATCTTTGAATTCTAAATGACATTCTACATTAATAGCCCAAGATTCCGTAACTCCAATGACATCAAATCTAGGCAAAGTCCTGTTTGGGGCAGTTGATGTAATAAAAAAAGCAAACACCACATTCAATTCAACATGAAACCAAAAGTGACGGTGGCAATGTCAGGGACCAGGAAGTCATGCATGCTTGGCAGGATATGCATCTTGTTAATATGTCATGGAGCTTTCTGAAAAATAAGATGGGGCCAGAGAGATGGCCCAACAGTTAAGAGCACTGGCTGCTCTTGCAGGGCACCGGGGTTCGCTCCCCAGCAACCACATGGTGGCTGAGAACCGTCTTTAACTCCAGTTCCAGGGGGAATCCCATGCCCTCTTCTGACCTCCGCGGCATTGCACGACATGGGTGCACAAACCTACATGCAGACAGTACATTCATACACATAAAAAAATTAAATAAAGAAAGAAAAAAGAAAAAGAAGGTGGGGCAGGAGAGATGGCTCAACTGTTAAGAGCACTGGCTGCTCTTGCAGGGGACCTCCTGGGTTGAGTTCCCAGCACCCCCATGGTGGCTAACAAAGCTCCATCTCTCCAGTTCCATGGGATACAACGCCCTCTTCTGACCTCCAAGGGAATTGCATGACACAGGTGCACTTACATATATGCAGGTATAGCACTCATACACATAAAATAAAAATAAAATAATTTTTAAAAGAATAGAGTATATTGCCGGGCGTGGTGGCGCATGCCTTTAATCCTAGCACTTGGGAGGCAGAGGCAGGCAGATCTCTGTGAGTTCAAGGCCAGCCTGGTCTACAGAGCGAGTTCCAGGACAGCTGGGACTAAGGGAGACCCTGTCTCAAAAAAAAGACCAAAAAAAAAAAAAAAAAGGAATAGAGTATATTTTCCATTTCTTTCTATTTATGGGTTCTATTATGGATTTGTTTTCCTGATGCAGTAATAAATACTATGGCCAAAAGCAACTTGGAGAAAATAATTTATTTCAGCTTATACTTTCAGGTCATGATCCATCATCAAGGGAAGTCAGGACAGGAACTCAAGCAGGAGCAGAGGCAGGAACACTGGAGGAACACCACCCACTGCTCTTCAGATTATGCTCACCTACCTCTCTTTTTTAAAAAAATTATTTTTAGGGGCAGGAGAGATGACTCAGTGGTTAAGAGCACCCACTGCTCTTACAGAGGACCCGGGTTTGATTCCCAGCACCCACGTGGTGGCTAAGAAAAGTCTTTAAGCCCGGTGTGGTGGCACACACCTTTAATCCCAGCACTCAGGAGGAAGAGGCAAGCGGATCTCTGTGAGTTCAAAGGCAGATCTCCATGAGTTCAAGGCCAACCTGGTCTACAAAGTGAGTTCCAGGCCAGCTGGGGCTACAGGGAGAACCTGTCTCAAAAAAAATCATTTTCAGTCTATGTGCATGGACATAAGTGCACCACGTGTGTACAATCCCCATAGAGGCTTAAAAAAAGGGTGCCAGATCCTCTGGAACCAGAGTTACAGACAGCTGTTAGCCACCACGTGGGTGCTGGGAAAGAAGCTGGAACCCCCCCAGAAGAGCTGCTATTTCTCTTATCCACCAAGCCACCTCTATGGCCCCACCTCTGTGGACATTCCATGACATGGGTGCACTTACTTACAAGGGGTATGTATGCCCATGATTCCATCAGAATCCTAAAGAGTATTGACACATGCCTTTTGGTCTGGACAGATCCACATACACACAGGGAATGAGAAGAGGAATCCAGACCCTCTGGCAAAACTGTCACCCCACCTAGAAATAGGGTGATGCTAAGTAGAGAAAGTATGCAAGTTCACATAGTTCTTCTTCTTTTTTGTGTGTGTATTTTTGAGACAGGGTCTTCCTGTAGCACCAGCTGGCCTGGAACTCACTCTGTAGACCAGGCTGGCCTTAAGCTCACAGAGATCTGCCTGCCTCTGCTTCCCAAGTCTGGGATTAAAGGCGAGTATCACCACACTCAGCCACAAGTTCACAGAGTTCTGTACACGTTTGCTGTATGCACTGATCCCCATTCTTCCAAGTTGCAGAGCTCAGTCCCTTACATGAATACATGGGTGGGAACTTGCTAGGGAGCTCTCCTCCAGCTCCAGAGCCATACAAATGCCTTTGAGTGTCTAGTCTGAGACACTCTCCAAGTGCTTTAAAGGTATTCTATCATGTTCTATCATTCTCACAGGAGTCCTTCACTTTTTGTTGTCCTGAGGAAGGAGAGGTTATGTAACTAATTCTACAGAGATAGCACAAAGGTCCCTGACTACCTCACAAAGACTTCCCACCTGACCCTAACTGCTTTTTAATGTTTCCAGCATGTTAGTCTCAGGAGCTGCTGACCTCTCCCCCCAAGCTTCCCTATAACCTCTGCAAGTGCAACATGCCTGAACTTAATGAAATCAGGCCGGGAAGCCAAGGCAGTAGAAGCATGAAGCTGCTTGCTCACATCCGGGCAGATCAGGAAGATCTCTCCGAGAGGTAAAAGCTCACGCTCATGTGGCTTTCTTCCTTCTTCCTTGTTCATTCAGTTTGTGTGCCCAGCCCAAGGGGCAGTATCACCTACTTCAGGTGGATCTTCCCTCCTCAATTGATACTGTCTGGACATTCCCAGAAGTGTGTTTCCGTAACACCTTAATACACGCACCTAAACTTCTCACATGAGCCAAATGTAAACACGAGTAGCTAAGAATAGCTGTGAATGTGGCCAAGCTCAAAGCACCCAGGCTGGTTGGAAAGACCTGGTCCAAAGCTGGATGGAAGCTGATGAAAATGACACATGTCCATTGCCCTAGACATTAATGAAACCNCCACGTGTGTACAATCCCCATAGAGGCTTAAAAAAAGGGTGCCAGATCCTCTGGAACCAGAGTTACAGACAGCTGTTAGCCACCACGTGGGTGCTGGGAAAGAAGCTGGAACCCCCCCAGAAGAGCTGCTATTTCTCTTATCCACCAAGCCACCTCTATGGCCCCACCTCTGTGGACATTCCATGACATGGGTGCACTTACTTACAAGGGGTATGTATGCCCATGATTCCATCAGAATCCTAAAGAGTATTGACACATGCCTTTTGGTCTGGACAGATCCACATACACACAGGGAATGAGAAGAGGAATCCAGACCCTCTGGCAAAACTGTCACCCCACCTAGAAATAGGGTGATGCTAAGTAGAGAAAGTATGCAAGTTCACATAGTTCTTCTTCTTTTTTGTGTGTGTATTTTTGAGACAGGGTCTTCCTGTAGCACCAGCTGGCCTGGAACTCACTCTGTAGACCAGGCTGGCCTTAAGCTCACAGAGATCTGCCTGCCTCTGCTTCCCAAGTCTGGGATTAAAGGCGAGTATCACCACACTCAGCCACAAGTTCACAGAGTTCTGTACACGTTTGCTGTATGCACTGATCCCCATTCTTCCAAGTTGCAGAGCTCAGTCCCTTACATGAATACATGGGTGGGAACTTGCTAGGGAGCTCTCCTCCAGCTCCAGAGCCATACAAATGCCTTTGAGTGTCTAGTCTGAGACACTCTCCAAGTGCTTTAAAGGTATTCTATCATGTTCTATCATTCTCACAGGAGTCCTTCACTTTTTGTTGTCCTGAGGAAGGAGAGGTTATGTAACTAATTCTACAGAGATAGCACAAAGGTCCCTGACTACCTCACAAAGACTTCCCACCTGACCCTAACTGCTTTTTAATGTTTCCAGCATGTTAGTCTCAGGAGCTGCTGACCTCTCCCCCCAAGCTTCCCTATAACCTCTGCAAGTGCAACATGCCTGAACTTAATGAAATCAGGCCGGGAAGCCAAGGCAGTAGAAGCATGAAGCTGCTTGCTCACATCCGGGCAGATCAGGAAGATCTCTCCGAGAGGTAAAAGCTCACGCTCATGTGGCTTTCTTCCTTCTTCCTTGTTCATTCAGTTTGTGTGCCCAGCCCAAGGGGCAGTATCACCTACTTCAGGTGGATCTTCCCTCCTCAATTGATACTGTCTGGACATTCCCAGAAGTGTGTTTCCGTAACACCTTAATACACGCACCTAAACTTCTCACATGAGCCAAATGTAAACACGAGTAGCTAAGAATAGCTGTGAATGTGGCCAAGCTCAAAGCACCCAGGCTGGTTGGAAAGACCTGGTCCAAAGCTGGATGGAAGCTGATGAAAATGACACATGTCCATTGCCCTAGACATTAATGAAACCACATGATGGCCAGGAGAATGCTTGCCAAAAATGAATTAATGAATAAATGAACTACAGCCTACACCATGCTTGTCAATCATCACCAGTTAAATAATTTTTAACAAATTAACCAACCTAAGAGTTACTGTTCTCATATTTCTTTTTACCAAGGATGAGTGTTTATTCTTAAAGACTTTCCTGAAGTGTCAAATCATTAATTAATTGCCCTTAGAATGAAGCAAGGCAAGTTTGGGGACTTAATTATTGTTTCCCTCAGTCCTAGTCTGCTTGGGTTTAACTATTGTTTCCCCTCAGTCCTATTCTGCTTGGGTTTTGTCTAGCAATTGTAGATTGCCTTCAAAGTTAGATATAATTTAAAATGAATAAAAATAATAGGCATGCTGCTGCCCAGCTCTGCGGTCAGAATTGAGTGGCTGTGTGTGACCTTAAGCTTGTTAGCTAATCTGCCTGTATTTTAGTGTGGTGGTTTAAATGAACAATGCCCCCCCCATAGGCTTCAGTTGGTGAGGCTGTTTGAGGAGGAAGCAAGTCACTGGAGGTGGGCTTTGAGAGCCCCCAACCTCACCCCACTTCAGCTTTGTGCTCTCTTCTTCCTACACATGATGGAGATGTGACATCTCAGGCTCCTGCTTCAGCCATGGCTGCTTTATCTCCCTTACCATTATGGATTCTCAAGAACCATAAGCCAAAACAAACTCTTCCTTCTGTACCTTGACTTGGCCATGATATTTTATTATATAATGATATTTTTATTATTATAAAAATGAAAAACAACTAAGATGATCTCCATTGTGTAAAAAATGGGGATAGAATCTGCTATATAATGTCACCTGACATGATTATGAATTGTCATTGTAGGTCAGTGGCTGTTGCACAGTCTGAGTTGGCCAGGATGACAGTGCACTGGCACCTGTGCTCCCAAAGCTCTGCAGACATGTGTCTCAAGCCATGGAGTTTTCCAAGTCTGGCACCCCTGGCCCATAGCTACCATTCTCTACCTTCTCTTAGTTTATATCCCCTGAAACATTAAGTTCTCACTAACCCCCTCAAAGATTATCACTGCATTATTCAGAAACAGAGACTGAGGCTTGGAGAGCGCAGGTGGCGTGCCATGTGGCAGACAGTAAAAGATGAAGGGAGCTCCATCTTGGCATGTTGTAGTTAGCACTCTCCCACACTTGGAGATGTAAACCATGCCCTGCTGGGTTAAAGGGAAGGGGGGAAGAGCTGGTGCAAAAACACAGCATGCCAGCTGGCTGTGAGGACTTCTACTTCACAGCCTGGTCTGGCCCGACTATATGCCCAACACAGACCCTTGGCCTTGGGGAGCTGGCTGCC
The DNA here is from genome assembly GCA_009823505.1 of Rhizomys pruinosus. Taxonomy (NCBI): domain Eukaryota; kingdom Metazoa; phylum Chordata; class Mammalia; order Rodentia; family Spalacidae; genus Rhizomys; species Rhizomys pruinosus. The sequence continues at coordinate 3,896,494 of VZQC01006589.1, forward strand.
ACCCCGTTATGGCCACATCCATCTACTGGGGACTTCCCATACCCTGGTGGCCTTCTGCAAGCCTCTGTCCAATCAAAACCCAGCCAGAAACTTGATACTCTATTCCCAGTTTGGTAGTCCAGCAGGAGGACCCTATGCCAACCAATCCCCGCTAGCACTCAACACTCAAACACAAGCCTGATGGGCTTAACTTACACACACATGGAAAATAATGGACCCAGAAATCTCGTCAGGTAGTAATGGAGATTCAATTTATTGGTTTGGTTTTTGTTTGTTTGTTTGTTTTTGGTTTGTTTTTTGTTTTGTTTTTGTCTTTTTGAGACAGGGTCTCCCTTTATTCCCAGCTGGCCTGGAGCTCACTCTGTAGACCAGATTGGCCTTGAACTCACAGAGATCTACCTGCCTCTGCCTGCTGAGTGCTGGGATTAAAGGCATGTACCATCACACCTGGCCCTCTTTGTCTTTAATACCTACAGAGGATGGTTCTGCCCTACAGAATTCAGTCCTTCTTTCTCGGAAGCACATCTGACCATATCTCCTTCCCATTCCAAAACCTTTAGTGGATCTCCAAACATTCCATTTCCTCAGCACCGTACCCACGATCTTTGAAGGGCTAGATCTTGTTTATTTCTTTTTATGCTAGTATTCCTAAAATTTGCCAGACATTTTCATACCCCCAGACCCTAAAAAAGACTGTTCTTGCTGACCCTTCACTACCATTAAGCTGTCTTTTTTGGTTCCTAGACACATCCCACAGCTGCTGCTATTCCCTGATGGGATTTTCAACTCTGCCCGGAGTTCTACATGGACAGGGTTATCAGGCATCTTTTCCTTTTACCAAGGATGGGCATTGAGGTAAAGATGCAAAGGTAGAGATGGAGAAAAGTACCATCCAAAGTTCACAGTCTATAAGGGAATAAGTTCTTCTCAAACCAGTGTGGTTTGATTTTCCATTTGAATACAAAGCCACTGGTTATAGTAAAGAAACTTAGAGTATCTGCTCAGAGAAAGCCCCTTGAGTTGGTGTAGAGAGCCCCTCTTCATAGATACAACCTCACATCAAAAGAACCTGTTCCAGAACAGAGCTTAGGGTCATCAAGTGGCCAAGGACATGTTTCCAAAGGTGGCAAAGGCATACAAGGCCCAGCTCAGCCAGCCCAGGCTAGGTGGTTGACTGATGACAATGAGAGGTCTCTGAGTTCCCCCCAAGACTCTGATAGAGAAGCCTGGGTCAACATCAAATGTGAAATATCCAAGGCGGATACAAAACAATTTCAGTAATGCAAACCATCAAGTCAGTTGTTTTGAGCAACAGCATCATGGTCTCTGACATCCAATGTATTGTGTGTTTGTGTGTGTGTGTGTGTGTGTGTGTGTGTGTGCTTGTGTGTGTCACAGCATGCTGACAAAACAGAGGCTCTGAATTCTATCCCTGAGCCCCGCATAGTGAAGGAGAGAACTCTTATATACTTAGTGTAGATTTGAAAACTGATAGTATGGGATATGGTGTTTCTAGAACCCAGGTGAAAGTCAGAGATAAGGGAAACAGAGAGACTTGCTACAGGGTGGTCTATGGGAGATTCCCATGTGTTTCAGGTTGTGAGGATTCGGGTTTGCTGCATGAAGAGCTGCTGCTTAGTGGAGATGGAGAGAATCGCTCATAGCATGGTAGCCATCAGGGAAATGCCTGTTGCCTATTTGGCACACGGGGAACCCTTAGGCACCCTATGGAACTTTCTAATTTCATAGAGTCCTAACAAAGACTCTTCCTAAACATTAATAGAGATTTTATCAGCTTACATTTGTTGTATTTTTCAATTTATAAAAATATTTAGTCTTTTCCCCAATCCTATTTCTTACTGATTCAGAAAGTTTGTGACTTTTTCTCTTGTCAATTTGTGTGTGTGTGTATGTGTGTTGTGTGTGTTGCATGTGTGTGTGTTGCATGTGTGGGTGTGCACATTTGTGTGCAGATGTATGTGTAGAGGCCAGAGGCTGACATTGGCTGCTTTCTTCTATTGTTTCACCACATTTTTTGAAATGGGATCTTTCATGAACTGGAAGCTTAGTGATTCAGCTGGAGTGCCTGGCCAGTGAGCTCCAGGGTCCCTGCTGTCTTAGCCCCAGAGCACTGGAGTTACAGAAGCACACCACTTTGCCCAGATCTTTGCAAGAGTGCTGAGGTTCTCAACTCAGGTCCTCTTGTTCCTGTAGAAACCTGCTGAGCCACCTCTCCAAGCCCTCTTATCTTTTTTTTTTTTTTCACTCTGCTAGCACCCTCCAGGGGGGGTGGATTAAAGGAGCGCACCACTACCCCTGGCCCTCTTGTCAATTTTTTATGTATGCATTATTTTCAAGAGTGTTGAACAAATAAGCAAAAAAAAAAAGAAAAAAAAAAAAGAAAAAAAAGGTTACGAGTCCCAGAGCACTCCCCAGCCCTCCCTTCTTTGAGGAACTTGAGTTAGGTTCATCTCCCGGACACCTCATCTATTGCTGGCTGCCAGGCTTATTGTTTTGTTCTTCTTCTTCATAGTATACAAGGACTTCTTCTCTGTCAACATTCTTGGCGATATCTTGGTGCCACCAGCTTCAAATAACACCTCTTCATCCCATGCTCAGGAAGAAGCAAATGGGGGGACTCAAAGTGACCACTGGGGTCCTAACAGAAGGGGAACATGGCACCTCCGTCTTCTGAATGTGCCTCATGCAGTGAACACTCAGTGGACTTTGGCTGACTAAAACTATATGAACAGTCTATCCCAGGCTGTGGACAAGGCTTAAAGTAGGCTCAGAGTAATCTAGACATTCCACCTGTCTTTAGGGATGATGCTCTTTGGGCTAGGTGGACAGAGCAATTCTGAGCATATATAGGCATACCCACAACCTCTGAGGACTGATGGAAGTCAGAACCTACCACAGGGGTTATGCCAGGGACCCATGAGAAGTCAAGAGTCTTCCCAGGCTAAGCTGGCCAAGATCCAGAGACTGGGAGTGTCCTAAGACTGTCTAGCTCCCCTGGGGCAAGGGAACAGGGTAAGACAGACTGAGGAGAATCCCAGGCAGTACATACCCTTAGGCTTAAGAGGGTTAAGGGGTTACAGTCATATTTAATAAAGTGAATGCTTCACTTTGGTTTAAACAGTCTCCAGTGCTGGGTGTAGCAGTTCACGCCTTTAATCCCAGCACTTGTGAGGCAGAGGCAGGCAGATCTCTGTTAGTTCAAAGCCAGCCTGGTCTATGTAGCAAGTTGCAGGACAGCTGGGACTACAAGGAGACTCTGTCTCAAAAAAGACACACACACACACACACACACACACACACACACACACAGACCACTGTCTCCAAAAGCCTCTATAAATGGATATTTTTTTCAAATGTGGATTGGGGGTGAATGTTTAATCTGCGAGCTCCAGGTATGCAACCTGCACATAGTAAGCGTGCAGAGATCTCCCTGAACAACCCACAACCCTTGGGTTTCTAGTCTCCTCTCTCTCTCTCTCTCTCTCTCTCTCTCTCTCTCTCTCTATATATATATATA
>VZQC01006589.1:3907086-4036198 GCA_009823505.1 Rhizomys pruinosus
CAATGATAGGCAAGCAAAAGGAACATTAAAGGAGTTCTCATTGGAAAAAGAGGAAAATCAGCTATCCCTTTTTGCTGATGGATTATGATTGTCTACTAAGGGATGCTAAGAACTCCCTCAGAAAACTCCTAGAAAAAATGTGTTATTAAGAGCTGTGGTAAAGTGGCAGGATACAAATCATCTAGTAAAAATCAGCTAGCTTTCTTTCGTTTTACCAACAACAACCAAGCAATGATATCGGAAGCGGGATACAAGGAGACCTTCCCACTCATATAGCCTCAAAAACAATAAATACTAGTGAACAAACCTAACCAAAGAAAACAAATATCTCTACAACAAAAAAAAAAAAAAAAAAAAAAAAAAAAAAAAAAAAAAAAAATCAGAAGATGGAAAAACCTCCTCATGCTCATGGATTGGGGGTGTTGAATATACACGACTAGTAACTATGTCCATCCCACCAAAACTCGTGACAGATTTAATGCAATCCCAAGAACATCCCCAAGAGTTCTTCACAGGCTTGGAAAAACTAATCCTCAATTATTGGAAAAAACCAAAAAGACCCCCCCCATACAAAAGCATCATTAATGTCGGAAAGGAGCAATACAGGGGGGGATCGCTCTTCCAGACATCAAACTCATTATTACAGGCGTATAGTCATAAAAACAGCTTGGTACTGTCACTAAAACAGACAGTTGACCCAATGGAATAAAACTGAAGATCTAAAACCTGATGAGCTATACAATTTCAGCCACCTCATCTTGACAAGGGGGCCAAGAATACACAAATGGAGGGAAAGACAGCATCTTCAAGCAAATGGTGCTGGCCCAATGGATCACCACATACTTAGAAGAATGGAATATTACAAAAATACCCTACCTCTCACCTTTTACAAAAGGTCATTACTCCAGATGGACCAAAGACTCTCATGTGATAACCCCCAAAATCTGGACTGGTGATAGAAGAGAAGATGGCAGCAGTGACTACAAGACATTAGGATTGTAGGTAAAAGACTTCCTAAAAATCAGACGCAGCTGCACAAGAAATAAGATCGACACATGACAAATGGGACCTCATTAAATCAAAAGCTTCTGTACATCAAAGGAAGCAATAATAGGACGTGAGGAGACGACCCACAGAGTGGAGGGCGGGAAGGAGGGACAAACCTGTCACCGCAGATAATCTGACCAAGCCATAATTTTCCAGATGTATACAAGCTCCTCAAAAAAACAACGAAGATAAGAAAGAAGAGAAAACAACTGAACAGCCAAAAAAGAATGGAGCAAAATCTGAATAGAGACTTTCCACAGAGGAGGAAATAGCGATGGCCGAGAAACATTCTAAGTGTTAAACATCTCTATAATTAAGGAAATGCAAATTCAAACCCTTTGAGGAATCCCCACCTTTACTCCATAAGCTATGGATCGGCAAGGAACACGAATGTTACGAAATGTCTAGAGGGTTGGCGGTGCGAAGTGAACACTCATCCCATTTCTGGTTGGAATGTAAAACTAGTACAGGCCGACTATTGCAAAGAGTGTTGGGAACACCTTAATGAAAAAGAGACTCAAAATTAGCCCTTCCATTTGAACCCAGTCACTACCACTCCTGACGGTATCAATACCCACACAGACTACATCTGTAAGCTGAAGATACATATGCACATTTATATGTTTATTGCAGCTTTGTTCACAATAGCAAAAACGCTGGAACCAGCCCAGGTGCTTGTGTCCCTCAACTGACGAGTGGATGAGAGAAAATGTGGTACGGTTATACAATGGAAGTTCTATGCAGCAGTAGTAAAGAGGGACAACATCATGAACTTTTGCAGGTAAATGGATGGAGTGCGAAGACATTAATGTTACAGTGATAAGTAACACATAGCCCACAAAAACAGAACGACAAATGGTGTGCCTCATATGTGGATGGCTAGTACACAATCAACCCAGATATATATTTCTCATGGAGAGGGATGCAATAGTTAAAGAGAATAACAACAGTAAGACATGCAATCAGAAAATGGACTGAAATGGTGAAATTGGGAAGGGGGATGTGTGGGAGAGGGGATACAGCTAAGGATGTTATTCAAGGTCAAGGCATAATTTCATGGGATGTGTTGAGTGTCAGCACTTTACTCAGTTGTACCAGACATCTGTTCTCAGTGATAATCAGTGGTGTTTAGGACTTAGTAAAAGTAAAGATGTTATAGTTAAACAAACAGTTACAGTCATGATAAAAAAACGCGGGGGTAATAGAGGGGCATCTAGTTTAAATGTAGATATTAATGTTTGTGTTGTCACAATGTTGTGTTACACAAAATCTGTAGAGGCAAGGTGAAACTTGGGGTAATTGGCAGGACATATACAATATGTTCTCTAAATTTCTCTGTTGTAAGTATCACCTTGTAGCATTCTCTTTAAGCATGATTTACTGCAAAGTATGAAAGTTTGCTTCGCTCAAGTTAATTCATATATAGTCACTTGCAAAACAACCTGGGTGAATTTGTGAAATCGTGCCTTGATTCCACCCTATAGATATGTATAATGAGATACAACTGTCTTCTGAGACTCATGGGTCAAAAACAAAAGGGGGGGGCGATATCAGACAGAACATGAAACCGTTTAGTCAAAAAACTTATGCAATTCAAATTAAAGATAAATAAGATAATTTAAACTAACTGGGAAAACGGTTTTGCTGGTTCCCATAAGGACAAGATGTCACACTAACGGGAGGTAAAACGCTGAGAAGAGAAAGATTATCACGCTTGCATTGAGTAGGATGTCACCAAAAAGTGGCAACTGATTAAGGTTACCTGCTATGAAACTACTGAAAGGAAGAAAACCATCATGACAAGTGGCCATAATACATCTAAACTTCGTGTGGATCCTACATGTAACAACTATTTATAATAGAGGTCCTAATGAAACGTAGTATACCTTCTAGGTGCAAAAAAGGTTTGTATGAGTTCTTTTTTATGACATGTTCTGTCTTTCTTTCTTCCTCCCCGTTCCTTCATGTCTTCTCCAGAAAAGGGAAAGTATGACGATGATATGTCCATTCTCCAACTGTAAAATTGAGAGCCAACGAGACATATATGAGGTATTCTCTTATAAAAGCCGCGGTAAAAAGGCATTCTCTTGATTGACTAATAGATCCTAAGCACATGTGAAAAGGGAGTAAGCTTCTGTTTCAAACAACTATCATACTAAAAGGATACTGTCCTGGTTTCAGAAGCACTTAGGCAAAAGTATATAATGCGGGAGCTCTGACCTCAGCAATGGATTGTCTCTAACCACTGTGCTTCAGGTTGTTGGCCAGTGGTATCCAACCCCAAAAAAGGTGAAGGGTCTTCCTTGCCCCTAAAAGTTGAGGATCGAACCTGCGAAGGAGAGGGCGTAAGACCTGCTTCGTGAAGACTGCGTTAACATGGGAGGATGTATTGATTAACCGCACATGCCAGGGGTAAGCAGATGGCCTCTGGAAATGACCAGAGAGTGTATTCCAAAGGCCACTAAAAACCATATGAAATGCGAAAAACCGAGGTTCTCACTGAGTCAAGCAAGACTCCACCACAAGCCCCAGCTACCACCATACAGCAACCAACTGCCTTAGAAATACTGTGCAGCAGGCAGCCAGAGGTGGCCCTGTATAAGCGCCAAATCTAAGTTGGCTGTTGGCTCTCGTCCTGGGATAACCCGATGGGCAGATGCCACAAGCCCACATCCTCTACAGGTTAGCGATATGTCATATACACCCGTAAGACCGTTAATTATCAGGGGGGGAAAATATGAATTCATGGATAACATAATCATCACCAAACATATGTTCTATCAAAGTAACCTACCCATGGGAACTATTATCTGCTGGGCTGATAAATTACCTATATATCGTAATGCTTGTGCTTATAGTAGGAGTGAAAGGTATCCTGAGACAAACGTCAACCCATTGAACGAAACAGCCAGACAGAATTAGCCGAAGCCAAGTCAACAGCTTCAGAGAGAGAGGACAGTTTTCTTCTCAATCCACCTGTGCTCCCTTTCTAAGCCTTAGGGAACATATCTGTAGGAAGAGGGGATGTGTAGAATGTAAGGCTGCGATGGGTGAGTGAACGGGTGAAACTACAGCGATGTAGTCTGGACACTCATTTGATCAACTTGATTGAAAACAACCCCTCACCTCCACTGGAAGGTGGGGCTGTGGGGGTTTGGGTGCACAACAGGTCTGTAGATTGGTTTTGCACGAAGGATGCTTATACTCATGGATTATCACTTATAGCTAAAAATGGAAAAAAAAAAAAAACCTGAAAGATGCAAGACAGTTATGGCACAGAATACATGATCTGGGATGGGTGGGTGGGGGGGGAAGGAGAAGGGAAATATGCCTATATCGAATTGGGAAAATGATGTACAAAAATGCACAAACCATCAATAAAAATTAAAAAAAAAAAAACCAAGAGTGATGGGGCTGGAGAGATGTGCCTAGCAGTTGACAGCAAACTACTGCTCTCTTGCCAGAGGATCCTGGGTTCGATTCCCAGCACCCACATGGAGGCGAGAACCATCTTTAAACTCCAGTTCCAGGGGAATCCAATGCCTCTTTCTGACCTCTGCACATTGCATGACATGGGTGCACAAACTACATGCAGACAGTACATACACATAAAAAATAATTAATTATCTGTGATTTCAAATCACTTGGAGAACTGGTGCAAACAGTGGCAGCCACCTATGTGTCTATATATTATCCCAAATCATTTGGGCTATTATCTCTGTCCGTTGAGAAATAACCACAGCAGATGCCCACAGAGCTTATGTCCTCTATGGTTAGGAGATGTTATAAGCCACAATAAGAACTTGTCACCCTTTATAGAAGAAACACGATTGTGGTTTAGCATACCATCCAAGCATGTTGTCTATGCTCACAGCCTTAGCTTGACATAATAAGTGGTACTGCTTAAATGCCTGTACAAAGCAATCTTGTGCTTTGTTAGATGACTTAAAAAGGGTATCATACTGGAAAGGTTCGAACCCATGAAGGGAAAACAGACTGAACAGACTAGAGTCCAAAAGACAACTCAAGAAATTAGACATGTTTTCTTTCTCACCCACTTGTGCCACTTTTCCAAAGCCCAGTGGAACAAACTGCGGAAGAGTGAAGCGTTCGTGTAGATTGTAAGGGCTGTGGAGAGATAGGGTGAATCATGAGACTACAGGAATATAGTCTGGACTCTGATTGATACAACATGATCAACATGCCTGTGCATACAAGCTTCTCCAACTGGACTATGGGAACCTTGGGTTGTTCAAAATTTGGACATAGATACTTGCAAAATGCACCAATTACCTAATTGTATGACATACTGAGTAACATCAATGTTATCTGCAAACAACTGTGCCATTGTATTGTAGAATCCCTTAAAAATAAAAAAGGAAAAAAAATTAATTAATTAAAAAAACCAACAGTGAGCAGAACCTTGTCTCTGAACTCATTTCTTGTGATTTCTCTCAACAAAGGACCTTCTCTCTGTTTATTAGCAGTACATCCACCATGATATAGGAAAAGAAATGAGCAACTCTGTCTTATCAGACAAGTTTTCTCTTTCTGGCCAGAACAGTGCACACAACAAATGTCACTCTAATCTTGCCTATTGTTTGGGACACAAACTGTGAATAATTGTTGCTCTCAATGTGGCTGCTTTCAATAATGATATTTTTACAACACACACACACACACACACACACACACACTCTTCAGGAGCAGAGGCAAGGAAGGGTCATGAGAGATTAAAGCTATATGTTTTGCTTATAAAACAAGTCCAAGGCCTAGTCAGACTGTCGTCTTTGTAAGCAAGCTGAGAGAGTGTTAAATGACCTCAAAATAGCAGATTCACTTTTTAAAAAAAATTATTTCTGTATGTGTATGAATGTACTGTCTGCATGCAAGTGTGTGCAACTGTGTCGTGCAATGCTGCAGGGGTCAGAAGAGGGTGTCAGATTCCCCTGGAACTGGAGTTCTCCTGGAATTGGAGTTTCAGACGGTTCTAGGCTGCCATGTGGGTGCTGGGGATCGAACCCGGGTCCTCAGTAAGAGCGGTTGGCACTCTTAACCACTAGGCCATCTCTCCAGCCCCAGATTCACTTTTATTACATGGTTAGGCAAGAGTCTCATTTGTAACAGAAGGCATTCCCAGAAAAGTGGTTTCTACATCCTCCATCTTATGAGGCTCAGTTCAAAAATAATGGACTATTAATCTAGTGGAGGAAATTTCATGGCAGTCCATGTTGAGGCTGTCACATAGGTGTTGCTGGCTACTTTCAGCAAGGTTTACAGTTGAAAATTAGGAATAAAAAATGGAGAAGAAAGATATGAAAAGCTTTCAGTTTGGCCAGAGGATGAGAACATCTTATGTTGGGCCACATTTTAAATGGTGTGATCATAGAAGAGATTAGTTCCACTAAAAGACACTAAGAATTTGGGGGCTGAAGCAGTTAAGAGCACTGACTGCTCTTGCAGAGGACCGGGGTTTGATCCCCAGCACCCACCTGGCGGCTGAGAACTGTCTTTAACTCCAGTTCCAGGGGAATCTGACACCCTCTTCTGACCTCTGAGGCATTGCCTGACTCGGGTGCACAAACCTACATGTAGACAGTGCATTCCTTGAATCCCAGCACTCAGGAGGCAGAGACAGGAGGATCTTTGTGAGTTCAAGGCCAGCCCAGTCTACATAGAGAGTTCCAGAACAGCTGGAGCTCCAGGGAAACCCTGTCTTGAAAGACAAAAAAAAAGTGGGAAGAAATCAGAATTTTCCCAGGTGGCTGGTAACTTGCTCATATGAATTGTGACAGTATTCACAAGAAACAATCAAACTAAAGCTAGACAAAAAACAGCAGAGAAGAGGGGAAATGGGTGAGAATCCCCAACCTTAGCTGAGGAACGATTGGCAGCTGATGACTACTGGATGAAGGAGCCTTGGTCCTGGCTGACCAGGCTCTAGTGGATGGAATCACACTGAGGGACATCTGGGGACACAGACTTGGCTTGATAGGCCTTAACATATATTACAAAATGGATGAAATCTGGTAGGAGGGCGGCTATGGGTGTGTAGATAGCGGAGAAGGTCTAAATATGATCAAGATACATCATGTGGAACCTACAAAAATTCAAAAGAAGATTAGGAATGTGGGGTTCTTGCACATGGCCAGAGTTATAAAAGGGGGGAGGGCTGTGCGTGGGAAGAGAAACTATAGTGCTACGAGTTAAGAAACAACAAAGCCAGGTATGGTGGTGCACGCCTTTAATCCTAGCACTCGGGAGGCAGAGGCAGACAGATCTCTGAGTTCAAGGCCAGCCTGGTCTAGAGTGAGTTCCAGGCCAGCTGAAGCTACAGGGAGACCCCGTCTCAAAAGAAAGAAAGAAAAGAAAAAAGAAAAGAAAAGAAACAAACAGCATTAAGATAGACATCAGCTCTAGAACAAGGATGCTGAGAAGAAAAGCAAGCACCATAGTTCTAAAATACATTTACCTTGCACATCCATATTTCTACATGCTGGCAAACCAAAGTCACACGTGTGAAAACCCAAGGGAGAGCAGGGTGCAACTTTGAACACATTATGCAAATACTAGCACGGGAGCCCAGGACTCAGCCTCTGAGAGTCCACAGGCCCCTACTTGGAAGCACACACTAGAGATGAAGAAAAGGCAGATTACAGTTGACTCTCAAAGCCTCTTAATTTATAGTTATGGTAAAACTCCCTTTAAAAGACCATACATTTCATTTCTATTTCTCACATATTACATATTGGAAGCACCTAACTTTTCATATTCCTAAAGACTCGAAGCTAAGAGTTTACCTTGAGTGTCAGGGGAAACTTTGGACTTGGTCTGTGTATTGCTGGAATTGTTCAGACTTTGGGAGTCTTTGAGATAGACTGAATACATTGAACCTTTGGGGAATGAGGGAGGAATGTTAGAGGCTGAATCTGAAATGTCTCCTAAAATCTTGTGTGTTGAAGGACTGGTCTCCAGTTCTTAATAATATAGTGAGGTGGATTTTTAAATTAATTTTTATTTTAAGTGTATGAGTGTTTTGCCTGCATGTATGTAAGTAAACAACATGCATGCAGTGCCCATGGAGGCCACAAGATGGTGGTGAATCCCCTAGAATTGTCATTATGGACAGTTGTTAGGCACCATATGGGTGCTAGGAACTGAACTCAGGTCCTCTGCAAGAGCAGCCATGCTTTTAACCACTGAGCCCACTCTCCAGTCCCTCAAAGTGGAACTTTAAGAGGCAGGGCATAGTGGATGGACGTAGGTCATTGAGGTCATGTGACTGGAGAGGATACTGGAGCCCCATTCCCACCATCTCTCTATTCCCTTGCCAAAATGATGTGATCCACTTTTCTCTGCCACCTTTCCCATGTGGGGTACAGCCTCACCACAGTCCCAGAAACAATGGAGTCAAATGATCATGGATGGGCTGAAAGCCTGTGAACCTGTTTTAACTTCTCTTTTGAGTTGACTTTCTCAGGTATTTTGTCACAGTCACGGCAAGCTTACTAACACAAAAGAGTGGAATATGTTGCTGGGAGGAGAGAATCCACTTTAGTTTGCAGTGTCAGACTTAGTTTTTTTTTTTTTTGAGACAAGGACTCATTCCGTGGTCCACACTGGCCTACAACATGTGATTCTCCAGCCTCCAACTCCCAAGCGCTGAGAGTACAGGCTGCCACACCTGGCCTCATATATCTTTAGTTTACTGACTTTATTTCCTTTGAGCATATACCCAGGTAATTGATACAGTGGCTATACAGACTTACATTCCCATTGTATTAGTTACTGTTCTGTTGCTGTGATAAAACAGTGTAAACAAGGAAACTTATAAAAGGACGAGTCTATTTGAGCTTACAGTTCCAGAGGAGTTAGAGTCTCTCAGGTTAGGGCGGCATGGTGCCAGGAGGTGATGGAGCAGAAGCCGTCACATCTTCAGGAAGGCACAGGAAACAGAGTCACAGGACATCTAGCAAGGCTTAAGAACTCCCAAGCCCACCCCTAGGGACACACTTCCTCCAGCAAAGCCATGCCTCCTAAAGCTTCCCAAAACAGTGCCACCAACTGAAAAAAGTGTTGGAATACTTGGAGCCTAGGGGAGACAGTCTCATTCAAACCACCATACCCATCAAGTATTCTTTTTCCCCAACAATCTCGCCAGCATTTGTCATTTTTTAAATAATAACCATTCCAACGAGGGCAAATAGACAGAATCTCAGTGAACTTTTTGTTTTCATTTCTGTGATGGCTAAAGATGTTGAAATTTTTTTTAACTTCCTACTCAAATTTTATTATGGTTACATATGATTTGAAACACAGAAAATTAATATCTGCAACTTTATTTTCACTTTTATGTAGAAATTGTTTTTAATGTTATACAAGTCCTAGTCATCTTAGAACAAAATTAATACTGATTGTTTTTTTCAAAATATTTTTCTTTTTAAAAAATATTTTATTTATTATTTTTATTTTATGCATATGAGTGCTTGCATGTAGGTAAGTGCACCTATGTTGTGTAACGCCCACAGAGGTCAGAAGAGGGTGTTGGGTCCCAGGAAACTGGAGTTACAGATGGCTGTTAGCCATCATGTGGGTGCTAGGAATTGAGCCCAAGTCCTCTGTAAAAACAGTCAGTGCTCTTAACTACTCAGCTATCTTCTTTTCAACCCTCAAACTATATTTTCAATACTCATAGCAGTTATTTCTTTACAGTGAAATTACAGAAAATTTTGTCACTAATGTAAGCTCACTATATTTGCAGACAAATTTTAAAAATACAGACTTATAAAGTATGTGAAAAAAATCAGGAGAAGTCTGGGAAAAGTCATACATATCCAACATACATATGTACTAAAATATTTATAATGTCAGTTACAATGAGTCTAAGTCAGTGATAAGCACTGTTTATCAGTGAAATCGTAATTGTCAGTATGCTGTCCCCCTCAAAACTATTCCTTGTCTCTATATCTGTTTTATATTGTTTTTTTTAATTAAAAAAATTTTTTTTTATTTATTTCTGTATGTGTAGGAATGTACTGTCTGCATGCAGGTCTGTGCACCCGTGTCGTGCAATGCCACGGAGGTCAGAAGAGGGTCTCGGATTCCCCTGGAACTGGAGTTTTCCTGGAACCGGAGTTTCAGACGGCCCTCGGCAGCCATGTGGGTGCTGGGGATCGTACCCGGGCCCTCTGCAAGAGCGGTCGGCGCTCCCAACCGCTAGGCCATCTCTCCAGCCCCGTTTTATATTGTTCTATAGCAAGTTCCAGGCCAGCTGGGAGTAAAGGGAGACCCTGTCTCAAAAAATATAAAATAAAGGAACATTTGATGCTCTTGTGGAAAACTCAGCTTCTGTCCCCAGAACTTAAATGGTAGCTAACAACTGGCTGTAACTCCATTTCCAGGGGATCTAATACCTACCTTCTTCTGGCCTCCTTGGGCATTGTACACATAAAAAATAAATAATAAATTAATTAAAATTAATAAAAGAGAGATAAAGATAAGAAGTTATACTCTTTTTTTAAAATTTTTTATTGAGATTTCATGGATTTCATAAAACCTTTCCCACTCAAACTTAGATCTGTCTCCCTATTCATGCCCCACCCCCCCTCCAGAGCTCATTCATTCTGCCATACATGTTAAGAAAGTCTTGCATCTTTTTCTTAGTCTTTTTAAATGTTTTCAATGTAAAAGTTTACTGTTTTGGTCAGATCTTTGAATGAATCTTTTGTTGTTATTGCTCTCTTTAATTTTATATTACTCCAATATACACTCCACACATATACCAAAATGACAGAGTCTGAAAATAAACTATAGGCTAATTCCAAAACACATTTGGGATTCACATTTTAACAGTAATGATGTGGCTGGGTGTGGTGGCATACACCTTTAATCCTAGCACTTGGGAGGCAGAGGTAGGCAGATCTCTGTGAGTTCAAGGCCAGCCTGGTCTACAGAGTGAGTTCCAGGACAGCTGGGGCTACAGGGAGACCCTGTCTCCAAAAAAAAAAAAAAAAAAAAAAAAAAAACAGTTATGTTGCATGCAGATAAAAAGAAATATAACCTTACATTCCTAAGTTACATAGCAAGTTGATGCATGTTTTAATGTACTGTACTTTAAGAAGAGATTTATCATTTCTCATCTTAGAATTTAGGAAATTAGAGATTTAAACTTCAAGCTATATCTACAGTAGCATCAGTCAAGAAGTTATACTTTTTTTTTTTGGTCTTTTTGAGACAGGGTCTCCCTGTAGCTCTGGCTGTCCTAGAACTCACTCTGTAGACCAGGCTGGCCTCAAACTCACAGAAATCCGCCTGCCTCTGCCTCCTGAGTGCTAGGATTAAAGGCGTATATTGCCATGCGCAGCTTAAAGATGGTTCTTGGCTGCCATGTGGGTGCTGGGAATCGAACCCGGGTCCTCTGCAAGAGCAGTTGGTGCTCTTGACCACTGAGCATTCTCTCCAGCCCCAAGAAGTTACACTCTTACAGCAAAATAGCATCCTTTTTAACTATTTTTTTGATCTTTTTGAGACAGGGTCTCCCTTTAGCCTTAACTGGCCTGGAGCTTGCTCTGTAGATCAGGCGGGCCTTGAACTCACAGAGATCTGCCTGCCTCTGCCTCCCAAGTGCTGGGATTAAAAGCATGCACCACTACACCCTGCTTTTATAAATCTATTTATTTTTATTCTATGTGTATGAGTGTTTTGCTTGCATGTATGTACATGCACACGTGTCATGTAAAGCTTACAGAGACCAGTAGAGGGAATTGGATCCCCTGGTACTGGAGTTATGGACAGCCGTTAGCCATAGTAGGTGCTGGGAATTGAACCCTGGTCCCCTGGAAGAGCAGCCAGTGCTCTTAACCACTGAGCCATCTCTCCAGCCCCCAAAACTGTATTCTTTTTTTTTTTTTTGGTCTTTTCGAGACAGGGTCTCTTTGTAGCACCAGCTGTCCTGGAACTCACTTTGTAGACCAGGCTGGCCTTGAACTCACAAAGATCCACCTGCCTCTACTTCCCAAGTGCTAGGATTAAAGGCGTGTGCCACCATGCCCAGCCAAAACTGTATTCTTATATAATGTCCTTTTAGCCTCAAGCCATGTGAAGTTTTCTCTTGTTTTACTTACTAGATAGATATCTTGATGTGCAATTCTGTGTTATTTTATTACCTAGTGATGTTTTCTTGCTCTGTGATATTTTCACTACCCTGAGATGTTTTATTACACTGTAATAACTTGAAGCCTTGTAATACTTTCTAATTAACCATGACTAATACTGATAACAATATGAAACTAAGAAAATGGAAAATTGTCAAATAGGACACCTGGCCCAATTATTCGAACCAAAGTGTGGCTCAAAGATAGCAAATGTCCAAACTTCTGCCTGTCAAATCTGTTCAATGACTGCTTGACCCTCTCCTCACCCAATTATCCTGAACTAGTGGTGAATCAAAAGGCCGCAGATGTCTTGAACCCTGCCCTTGATTTCTCCTCTGTAAACTACAATGACTGGGCAAATTTCTTGAGATAACACAGCAGATCAATGTAAGGAGTTGCACAGATCCTGGGCCCAGGCCAAGGTGACAACCATCAAGTGATATGAAAGTCCTATATGGTCCTCACTTTTACTTTATTCATAGCTCAGAAAATCTTGAACTCTTTGTTGCTCATTCTAGGACCCCATGCTTGTGAAAAATAATCAAGCTCTCTGACTCTCCTGGGTGACATGTTTAATCTCTCAGCGGTTCAATGACTTTTTTCTATAACACTATTGAGGAAGATACACCAAATCAACTTCAAGCCTCCACATGCAAGTGGAAACATGTGCATGTGCCCCTGCACACATGTACATACACACATGCAAACACACACAAGCCTTTGCAGTTGATCGTGTGTTCTGCATATCATTCATCTCACAAATGAAGAGATGGCAAAGATGGTCCCATTCTGTGGGTTGTCTCAGCACATTGTTATTGTTTCCATTGCTATGCAGAAGCCTTTTAATTGGATGTAATTTTGTTTGCCAATTTTTACTTCTATTCCCTAAACTACTGGAGTCCTTTGCAGAAAGTCTTTCTGTGTGGTTATATTTTGAAGTATTTTCTCTCTGGTAATTTCAAAGTTTCAAGCAGTACATCAAGATCTTCTATTTATTTTGAGTTGATTTTTTAAATAATATTTTTATATTATTCCAAAATATGCATATATACACTCCATACATGAGTCAAAATTACAAATTCTAAAAATAAACTATAGGTCGATTCCTGAACATTTGGAGATTCACATTTTAACACTAAAGTTTCATGCAGGTATAAAATGTGTAACTTTACATTCTTTTTTTTTTTTAGAATAGGACTACATATCTTCCATCCATATATGGTAATTACAATGTGTGAATATAAGTAGTAGGACAATTCTAGAGCCCATTTAGAGATTCACATTGGAATAGCACAGTTGCTTTCAGATACAATGAAATGTAATAACAAAGTTAGTCAGTTTGCCTGCCAACTAGGGATTTGGTGTTAGCATCCACAAATGAGGGAAACCACTCACCTTAAAAAACACTTCACGAATTTCCGTGTCATCCTTGCACACGGGCCATGCTAATCTCTGTATCATTCCAACTTTAGTATATGTGCTGCCGAAGTGAGCACATAAATAAAACTCCACTTTTGGGGCTGGAGAGATGGCCTAGCAGTTAGGAGCGCTGACTGCTCTTACAGAGGACCTGGGTTCGATCCCCAGCACCCACATGGCGGCTGAGAACTGTCTGAAACTCCAATTCCAGGAGAACTCCAGTTCCAGGGGAATCTGACACCCTCTTCTAACCTCCGCGGCATTGCATGACACGGGTGCACAAACTTGCATGCAGACAGTACATTCATACACATACAGAAATAAATTAAATTAAAAAATAAAAAAATAAAATAAAACTCCACTTTTAAACCTTGGCTGTGCTTGGTCTCGTGAGTGCTGGGAGAGAGTTTGGAAAGATATTTTTAGGATACCCAGGTTACACCATTAAAATTTATATGTCTGATTAGGAATGTCAGAATAAGATTTTACTAAATATGAGGGCTTAAGGCACTTACACCCTCCAAATAGGTTCTTACTCATAAGCTGAACTGAGGTTCCATAGTCCTAGAAAGACTCAAACACACATCCAAAACATCAGGAGCCTGGGGCGAGAGGGCTGCTCTGTCATCTTAAAGTGATCAATAATTTTATATAATGCCTTTATCCAGATGAAGACTAAAAGCATGGAATGAAGTACAGTTTTCATGAGTTTGATTCACCCAGTTCTCTGAGACCAGCTCTTCCACAACAAAAACAGACAGCACACAGGATGGACTGCCAGCCAGATCAGCAAGGAGGGCACAGACCCAGAGAGATCCCTTTTCCTCCCATGAGGAAGAAGGAAGGGAAGGGAGGGAAACAGACTCAAAAATTCTTCCCAAAACATAACAGAGCCCATGGGGCTGGAGAGATGGCCTAACGGTTAAGAGCACCGACTGCCTGCTCTCCCTCACCCCTTGGAAGCAAGAGCACCCCTGAAAGCCATGAAGCATCCCAACTGATCCAGGTGCCAGACCCCAAAATGGGTCTCTAGCAGAGACTGAAAGGTTGCCACGTGGGCACTTCAGAGAGCTCAGGAATTCTCCAAGCTCTAAAGATCTCCTCCCAAGCCAGACCAGGATTCCTGGCTCAAGTTGATTTTTTTTGTGTGTATGAGTGGACTGTGTGCATGTAGGTTGGTGCACCCGTATCATGCAAAGCCTCGGAGGTCAGAAGAGGGTGTCGGATTCCCTGGAACTGGAGTTGAAGAAAGAAACCTAGCTTCAGTCTTCTGCCTGTGAACATCTAGCCTTCCCAGCATCATTTGTGAGAGACTCTCTTCTATCCAAAATGTTTTGGACAACTTTGTCAAGAATCAAATGGCTGTAGATGAATGGGTTTATTTCTCAGCCGTCTGTGTTATTCCACTGAACTACATGTCTGTTCTTATGCCAATGCCATGCTTTTCTTACTCCTATGACTCTGGTATATTTTTGAAATCAGATATTATGATACCACTGGCATTGCTTTTTCTGCCCTAGATTGCTTTGGCTACTCAGAGTATTTCAATATCAGTTTTTCTAGTTTTGTGAAGAACATTGTTGGTATTTTGAAGGACATTGCAATCTATAGGGAGTTTTGTACAGTCATTTCCAGTTTTATTTTAGACAATGTGTCCCTGTATATCCCAGACTGGCCTGGACCTTGCTATGTAGCACAGACTGGCCTTGAACTTATGTTCTTCCTGCCTCAGCCTCTCTAGAGCTGATATGACAAGCATTTGTCACTACTACTGGCTACTACAGCCATTTTAACAATATTAATTCTCAGCTGGGCATGGTGGCACATGCCTGCACTTGGGAGGCAGAGGTAGGCAGATCTTTTTGAGTTCAAGGCCAGCCTGGTCTACAGAGCAAATTTCAGGACAGCTGGGGCTACAGGGAGACTCTGTCTTGAAAAGACCAAAAAAAAATATTAATTCTCCCAATCCATGAAAACGAGAGGTTTTTTCCATCTACTGTGTTCTTTTTTTTTCTGTACTTTTCAATTCTCATAGTAAAGGTCTTTCACCTCCCTGTTTTTTTTTTTCCCTAGGCAAACCATTTTTTTTATTTGAAGGCTATTATAAATATAATCACAGCTGAGTTCATTGGTGGTTTATAGAAAGCCATGGGTTTCGGGCTGGAGAGATAGCCTAGTGGTTAAGAGTGCCGACTGCTCTTACAGAGGACCCAGGTTCGATCCCCAGCACCCACATGGCGGCTAAGAACCATCTGTAACTCCAATTCCAGGAGAACTCCAGTTCCAGGGGAATCCGAGACCCTCTTCTGACCTCCGCGGCATTGCACGACACGGGTGCACAGACCTACATGCAGACAGTACAGTCATACACATACTGAAATAAAAAAAAAGAAAGCCGTGGGTTTCATACATTGACTTTCCTGCTGCATTGCTGTATTTATTAAGTCTAGGTGTCTTTTAGTGGATTATCTGGGTTTTCTAAGAATAGAATCATCTCATCTGTAATCAGGGATAGTTTGAATTCTTCTTTCTCTATTCTATTCTGTTGCCTGATTGCTCTGTGTATGTCAAGTACTACATTGACTAAGAATTGGGAGAGTGTTGGGGCTGGAGAGATGGCTCAGCAGTTAAGAGCGCTGGCTGCTCTTGCAGAGGACCCAGGCTCAGTTCCCAACACCCACATGGCAGTTAACAACTGTCCACAACTCCAGTTCCATGGGATCTGATTGTCCTCATCTGGCCTCTGTGGACACTGCATGACATGGGTGCACTGAAATACATGCAGACAAAACACTCACACACTTAAAGAAATAAAAATTTTAATAAGATTGGAAGAGTGGAGACTCTGGTCCCATTCCTGACTTTAGAGGAAATCTTTTCAGTTTTGCCTATTCAGTGTGAATTGTGGTATGGGTTTGTCATATATATTCTCCAAGTCCAGGTGTGGTGGCACATGCCTTTAATCCCAGCACTCAAGAGACAGAGGCAAGCAGATCTTTGTGAATTCAAGGCTAGTCTGGTCTGCGCAGAGTTTCAGGCTAGCCAGGGTGAAATAGTGAGACCCTGTCTCAACAACAACAACAACAACCAAAAACCAAGCAAATACCATAAAGGGCTGTTAATTTCTTTCAAATGTTTACTCTACATTTATTGAGATGATCATACACTTTTTAGCCTTGATTCTGTTTACATGTAGTGATATGTTTAATACTTTGTATATGTTGATACAGTCTTACATTCATTTGTGGAATGAAATCAAGCTGATTGTGCTGTATGATCATTTTAAAGTGTTGGTGAATTCTATTTAGAAGTATTTTTTATTTTGTGTATATTTTATTTTATGTGTAAAAGTGTATTGTCTGCATGTAGGTAAGTCTGCCTGTGTTGTGTACTGCCTGAGGAGCCCAGAAGAAGGTGTTGGATCCCCCAGAACTGGGGTTTCAGACAATTATTAGCCACCATGTGGTTACTGGAAATCAAACCTGGCTCCTCTGCAAGAGCAGCCAGTAATTTTAACCATTGAGTCATCTCTCTAGCCCCCCATTTGTAAGTATTTTTAAAAAGATTTGTTTATAAAAAAAGATTTGTTTGTTTATCTTATGTGTACAAGTGTTTGCCTGAATGTATGTACGTACGTATGTGCACCACATACATGCAGTGCCCTTGGAGGCCAGAAGAGAACATTGGGTCCACTGGAACTTGAATTATAGATAGTTGAGATCTGACATATGGGTGCTGAGAACTGAACTCGGGTCCTCTGCAGAAGCAGCAAAAGTTCTAAAGTGCTGAGCCATCTCTGTAGCCTCTATAAGTATTTTAATGAAGATATTCGTGTTTAAGTTCATTGAGGAATTGGCTTACGTTTTCTTTTGTTATTATTGTGTCTCTGTTGAGTTTTGGTAGGAGAGAAATAGTTATTTGATTGAATTTAGAAAAGTTCTTTCATGGGGCTGGAGAAATGGCTCAGCGGTTAAGAGCTTCTGCTGCTCTTGCAGAGGACCTGGGTTCGATTCCCAGTACCCACATAGAGGCTAAGAACCATCTTTAAGCCAGGCATGATGGTGCGCAGCTTTAATTCTAGCACTCAGGAGGCTGAGGCAGGCAAGGGCCAGCCTGGTCTACAGAGTGAGTTCCAGGCCAGCTGGGGCTATAGGGAGACCCTGTCTTAAAAAAAAAAAAAAAAGTTCTTCAGATTCTGTTTCATGAAATGGTTTGGTTACTTCTTTAAAAGTCCAGTAAAATTCAGCCGGGCATGGTGGTGCACGCCTTTAATCCTAGCACTTGGGAGGCAGAGGCAGGCCAATCTTTGTGAGTTCAAGGCCAGTCTGTCTACAGAGTGAGTTCCAGGACAGCTGGGGCTACAGGGAGAACCTGTCTCAAAAAGACCAAAAAAATAAAAAATAAAAAAAATAAAAGTCCAGTAAAATTCACCTGACTGTGTCCAGACTGGGCTTTTCCTTGTTGGAGATTTTATCCTTGCTTCAGCTTCATTGATATTGCTCTGTTTTGAAAAGACCTAAAAAGAAAAGAAAAGAAAAAAAAAATCCGGCGTGGTGGCACATGCCTTTAATCCTAGCACTTGGGGGGCAGAGGCAGGCGGATCTTTGTGAGTTCAAGGCCAGCCTGGTCTACAGAGTGAGTTCCAGGACAGCTGGGGCTACAAGGAGATCCCGTCTTGAAAAGACCAAAAAAATAAAAAATAAATAAAAATAAAAGTCCAGTAAAATTCACCTGACTCTGTCCAGACTGGGCTTTTCCTTGTTGGAGATTTTATCCTTGCTTTAGCTTCATTGATATTGCTCTGTTTCGAAAAGACCTAAAAAGAAAAGAAAAGAAAAAAAAATCCCAGCATGGTGGTGCATGCCTTTAATACTAGCACTTGGGAGGCAGAAGCAGGTGGATCTTTGTGAGTTCAAGGCCAGCCTGGTCTACAGAGTGAGTTCCAGGACAGCTGGGGCTACAGGGAGACCCTGTCTCAAAACACACACACACACACACACACACACACACACACACACACAAGATATTGCTCTGTTTATGATATCATCTTGGTTCAATTCTTTAAAAGATCATAGGTGAATAGAAATTTGCCCATTTCTTTGACATTTCCAAATTCTTAACATACAATTTTTAATCTACATCCCTAAAGAATATGCAGTTCAATTGTATCTGTGTGAATTTCCCTGTCACTAATTCTATCTCTTCTATTTTCCCTTGGTTAGTTTGGTTAAAAGTTTGCCGATCTTGCTAATCTTTTCCAGGAACCAACTCTGGTTCACTAGTTGTCTTCCACTTATTTCAACTCCATTATTTATTATTTATTACTTCTACTGGTTTCGGGATTGACTTTCTTTATTTTGTAGACCTTAGGGTACATAACACAGTATTTTCTGGAATATTGATTTTTCTTTGCTATTGATACTTATAGCTTGTAAGCTTTCTTGCTTGCTTGCTTGCTTTTTCCTGTTGTTTGAGACAGTCTCACTATGTAGCCCTGATTGGCCTGAAACTCACTATGTAGACCAGGCTGGCCTTGGCCTCACAGAGATGCACATGCTTCTGCCTCATTAACGCTGGAATTAAAGATATGCACCACCAAACCCAGCTTAAATTTCCTTTTTAAAACATTTTTTGTTCCAGGAACAAGCTCCTTGGTAGATTACCCAGGCCCGCGTGGTCAGCCCTGAACACATAGACATCTATTCGTGGGTGCTACACTGAAACTCCCTGTTCTTATTTGACAGTGCCTGTCTGCTTCCTTGCATCTACTAGTGTTCGTTTTCTGAAATTGCATACATCAGGTTATGCATATATATGTTTATAGCAATTATGTTTTATGAGCGTTTGTTTCCTTTACCAGAATCTAGCAGCCTTTGACTTTTTTCTGACAGATTTTGGCTTGAAGTGCTCTTGGCTGGGTGTGAATACAGTTATTTCAGTTTGTTTCTGGAATTCACTAACGTGAAGTACCATTTTCCAACTTTTCAGTTTCAATCTACATTTCCTTGCTGAGGTATGCTTCACACAGGCAGCAAACACTGGATTTAGTACTTTAATCCAGTCAGCTACTTTACATCTTTTTTCTTTTTGCAGTTTCATTTTTATTAAAGTTTTTAAGTTGGTATACATAATAATGGGCTTCATTATGACATTTCATGTATGTAAATCATTGTGCTTTGCTCACATTACCCATTACCATCTTCTCCCCTAACTGACTTCTTCATGTCCAGAAAGTAGTCACATTCCTGCTTCCATGTCTTCTAAATACATGTGCTTTTATTAAACCTAGATTTTTTTTTCTTATTTATTCACTTCTTTTGAGACAGAATCTCTCTATATAGCTCTGGCTGACCTGGAACCACTATGTAGACCACAGAGAAATGTCTGCCTCTAACTTCCTGAGTACTGTGATTAAACATGTATCCTACCTGTTAGGTTCATTTTGAGGGGAGACTCGGTGCAGAGGGGAGAAAATGTCAGGACTCCAGTGAGAAGGAAGTCGGGTTTATTTCAGCCCTGGCAGCCTTTGTTGGATTAGGAAGACCAGCCAATAGAATGTCCCAGAGTGTCAGTTTTTATACCCAAGCACACAAGGAAGTGAGCTTATAATGAAATGGGGTGTGGGAAGATAAGGGAATGGGTATAGGTAGATCGGTAGAAACATCTCAAGACAAACTGAGGCTTGTGACCGGTATCAGTAGGAGCCTGATTGGAGCAATTTTCTCAGAACTTCTACCTCAGTTGGCTTCCTGGAAAATCCCCAACTTAGGTGGGCTTACAACCTTACATTCCACCCTTTTGTGTCATAGGGATAGGGGGCAACGTTTTTCATTCAAGCTGCTGAGGGATGATGAAGAGGGGGCTAATGACACAAGAAGGTGAGATGCTTTACACCTGTGTGTAACCATTGCCAGCAGGAATGAGTCCATATTTGTCTGAAGGGAGATCAAGCAAAAATGGATTAAAACTGGTACAGGTGAGTTGTTGGATAGGGTCTTGAAAGTACCAGATAAGGCATCGAGCTATTACTAGGATGAAGGATGAGCCCTAAGGTTACTAAGGGGTCCAATTAGGGGATATAGCCATGGGGGTTATGCTGTCCAGGATTCCCACTCTGAGGCCAGGTAAGACACAGTTTTTGGCATCCCCAGCCTTTATCACAAACTAGGCTGCTAAGAAACTTAATAAAGTAATTGCTTTTTATGTTTTTACTAAGTTCTAAAGTTTTATACCTGAAGTACTGTGGAAGCTTCTCTTGCTATGAACAGGTACAACGCAGTCCTGCTAAAGGAAGGGGGCACAGTGCCCATCTGTGGCCACTGTAGGAAACTGACCCCTCGGTGCAGAGATCAGTCGGTTACTTCCATAACGCGACCTGAGAGGTACTTCCAACTCAGGTCCTTAGCCTGGAAGGATGGAGTGTTTCCCGTCTTGGCTGTGCTTTCCACCTGCCCAAAGCCTGCTGGCCTCTGGACAGGAGTCTCAGGTTGATGGCTGATGGCCAATCTTCAGCCTACGCCCACTCACAACTCACTTCACAGATGGTGATCTGATAGATCTCCTTCCAGCCCCACACCAGCTACCCAGGTTGGTGGTCTGATGGACCATCGTCCAACCCACTAGTCACTCGAAATTCAGGCCTGCTTTGGCCTGTATGCACACAGAAATAATGGCCAGGAATTCTGTGTAATGATGTTAATGGAGAATTCACTTTATTGCCTGCTAGAGTTTGCTTTTCTTGTTTTGTTTTGGTTTGGTTTTTGTCTTTTTTTGAGACATGGACTCCCTGTAGCCCCAGCTGTCCTGGAACTCACTCTGTAGAACAGGCTGGCCTTGAACTCACAAAGATCCACCTGCCTCTGCCTCCTGAGTGCTAGGATTAAAGGCATGCACCACCACACCCAGCTAGAGTTTGCTTTTATAAGCAAAATGACGTCAGCTCCAAGACCCAATCACAGGACCCCAGTTCTGCGCCACTGTATACTGCCACTCCCCTTAGCATCATGTGCCTGGGCCACATTGTTTGCTACCTCTTGGGGTGGGGTCAGAGAAATCTCATAACCCCCACATGGTTCCCTGTGGGGTGCTAGATGAGAGCTAGCCCCCAATTCAAACTGGATCTTCCCACAAAGTGCAATTTCTTAGGCCTTACTGATTATTTATTTCTGGTTATACTTTCCTTTTGGATGTTTAAGTCCACAGAGTTAGCCTAGATTAACCAATGTTTTTGTTTTCTCAAGGTCAGTTGAGGATCTGGCCCTCAGGGGTCATTCAGGTTTGGGTGGAGGAGCCCCTGGCTCCTTTTGGCTTTTCATTTACCAGTGCCATCCACGAGAGTACAAAGTCAGGTCTTGCTGGGACAGGCTTCCCTTTTAGAAGCATGAGCAGACATTCCTCTTTATAGACTAGACACTGGCTGAAGTCCCATTAGTGCATCTTTGCAGGACATTTCAAGAGATGCCCCCATGCATAGTCCCCTGGGACTTAGTTGATCTCTGAGAGCAAGGAACAAAGTCACCCCTTAAGTCCCTTGGCTGAACTGGTATGGGCATTAAGTATAGTCATTAAGCATCCAGAAAGGTTAAGTTACACCAGTTTGATACTTTTAATTACTGTATAATATTTTAGATAAGTCTTGGACAAAAGCTGCAGCCTTGTGTAACACTTACTGGAAGATAAATTTAATACCATAGGTTGAGCAGGCATAGCCCATGAGAGAGAATTAAATAATTTCAGGCCTATCTTAAATGTTACAATCTCTTTCTTTTTTAATTTAATTTACTTTTTATGTGTATGAATGTACTGTCTGCATGTAGGTTTGTGCACCCATGTCATGCAATGCTGTGGAGGTCAGAAGAGGGTGTTGGATTCCCCAGGAACTGGAGTTAAAGATGGTTCTCAGCAGACCCAGGTCCTCTGCAAGAGCAGTCGGTGCTCTTAACTGCTGAGCCATCTCTCCAGCCCCACAATCTCTTTCTTTTCCAAACACCCCATATCCTAATTTATAGTTCTTCCAGAAAGGCAGGAATTGTATCCCATACCTAAAGACAGGAAATAAACTGATAGAGATTACCAAACCCATCCAAACTGTCTCCTTCTGGACTGTATGCAGCTCCTTAAGGGAGGGAGAACCTAGCTTCTTTTGAGCCAAATTATCTTGGTAGGTTAAAAGTAACACTTCCCTGATACCAGGAAGTGTAAAGTACCTCTTTTGGTAGCCAGAGGTTACCCACTACTTGTCTATGCACATTTAATTAATAATCTGTAACAGGGAGTCCAGTACAATCCAGGAGTGGACTGAAAATTAACAACTCTGTATATCTTATCCTTTTACTAAACAGTGAAGTGAGATAAAGCTTGGGGGAAAAACTGAACATGTGTAAATAGACCTTGACCAGATATACATTTTGCATGACAAACTAGTTTTAAAACCAAAACTTTAGAGCATTTTCAGAAATGTAGTAAATATCCCTAACTGAGTTTCCAACTTAATAGTAGATGGACAATGAGATGGGCCAGATAAACTCCATTTTGTTCAGAAATCACTATGTCCAACCTTAACCTAAACCTTGGCTGTGCTGGGATTGAAGGCATGCTAGGATTAAAGGCGTGGCCCACCACAACAGGCTGGGGAACTCCCGGGAGTGGCCAGACCAGAAGGACAGCAGTTCAGGCCCAGGGAAGTATGTTTGCTTCCTATGAAAAGGAAGGGGATGGGGGTGGGGGGCAGATAGGAAATCACTGCAGGAACACAATAAAGCTTACTAGCTGTCCCAGGCTGCCCTCTCCCACCCCTGGAGGCAAGAAACAGGGCTGGTTCAGGCCATTCTGGTATGTAGCACCTTGACTGACCCAAGTGCAAGACCCTAAATGGGTCTCCAACCAGAGAAATAGAAGCACAATTACCATGCGAGGGGATTCCCAAGGTCCAAAGAGCTCCGCCCAAACCAGACCAAGATATACACATCCCTGTGCCTCCTGAGTGCTGGGAGAGAGTTTGGACACCAAAGGAAATATCAGGACTTCAGATGAAAAATAAGTAAAGCTTAAAAACAGTTATCCAGGGGCTAGAGAGATGGCCTAGTGGTTAAGAGCACCAGCTGCTCTTGCAGAGGACCCGGGTTCGATCCCCAGCACCCACATGGTGGCTGAGAACCGTCTGTAACTCCAATTCCAGGAGAACTCCAGTTCCAGGGGAATCCGACACCCTCTTCTGACCTCTGTGGCATTGCATGACATGGATGCACAAATCTACATGCAGACAGTACATTCATATACATAAAAAATAAATAAAATTAAAAAAATTAAAAAACAGTTAGCCTTAAAATAGACCAGTCATGTAATGGTTGTAGATTCTATTGCCTACGACTTCAGTTGAATGTGCATGCAAGAACAAGTAGTACTTTTGTAGAATAATAGGTATTTAAAGATATTTTTAGGGTACTTGGGTTATACCAATTAAAATATTTATATTTCTGATCAGCATGACAGAATAAAAACTAGTAATTCTTGCGCACACAGTGACAAACGAAAACTTTTGGCCACAGCTTAAAATTGTTTTGAGACAAGATGAAGTTGACACAATTACATGAGATCTCTCTGGGGTTTTGCTGCATAGAAATACGTTAGATGTTAACACATGGAAACATATAAAGACATGACATTACAGTGAGTTTTAAACAACATAAGAAAACAATGGTCATACATAGGCAGTAGCTGGAAAGGAAAAACCTGGAAAGGAAAGCCTCAGAGTTGAGGTTTGGGGGTGATGGTAACGCCAAGGGTGAAGGGAGGGATTGGGTTTGTCAGTCTGGAATCAGACATGTGAAGAGCTGAGGATCCTTGGGAGATAGAGAACCTGGAAATAAATTTGTAGTGAATTAAACTTAAGGATAGAGAAAAATAATGAAGTGGAGAGCCTGGGTTTGGAAACCCCAAATAGCAAAGCAAAGGAATGAATGGTCTCAAACCAAATGAACCCATGTCACTCACCACCTGTTGCAACTGTGAAAACGAAGCAATGTCCTAGATACAAGCTGTTGCTGGAAAGGGAACTTTTGAAGACCATTTGCCAGGTGCTTTGGCAGTAGTTTTCAAGATCTTAAAGAATTTGGAAGTCTAGAGTGCCATTTAGTGGGCATTTCCTTACTGTCCAGAGGATGCTGAAGCCAAGAAGTGCAGAGCCAGGAGAGCCAGAGAAGACTGCTTGGAACGAGAGGAACCCAGAGTTAAAGACAGAGAGAAGGAGAAAATTGGCAGTTTGGTTAATGAGGTAGAAGAGGAAGATGAAGTAATGAGTCTCAGGAGGGCAAGTCATTAGATGGAGGAGAAAGGGAGAAGGAGGTGGAAGAGAGAAGGAGGAGGGGAGGAAGATGGAGGAAGAGGATTGTAAGCCTCTTTATGCTAGCTGGGAATGCTGTGTTTTGGATCAGGTTTATGTGCTGCTTCTGGGATGGACTTTCTCAGCTCTTACCCTGAGACCATCTTCTCCCACTGGGTCTTGGGCATGTCCTGCACATTTAAGGAAATGTGAGGGGGCTCAAGACACTGGGTGATCAACCCCTTATGTGTGTCTTCCCAGATGAGCATGGTGGCTAACAACCATCTGTAACTCTAGTTCCAGGGGAATCTGGCACCCTCTTCTGACCCCCACAGGGAAGGCGCAACATGAGTGCATTTATATACAGGCAATCACTACACTCATACACATAAAATAAAAACAAATAAATATAATATTCGAAAATTTTTAAAATAAATGTAACAGCAAAATAAAAGAGGAACACAGGAAAATGAATGTGAAAGGGACAGACTATAAAAAATGGTGACATAACTTATTTCTGGGCCCTCTACTATTAGAAGGAGGTGTTGGTTAGTTGAGGTTGGAACCTCTTATCTTTCCTGACATATAGGCTGGTGCTGAGCCTGGAAGAGTTAAAGGCAGATGTCTCGCAGATCACCCTTCACTGTGGGACCTTCTCTTTTTTGTGTACTGTGAGCCTTTGCTGGTCACACACAGCTTTGCAGCCTATTGGCTGGGAAGATTTTCCCATGTTTCCGAAACTCTGTAGTTTTTACACCCTGGGGTGATGAAGATACATGTCAAAGGGTGTCTCCTGTGTGCAGCAAACAGAGTCCTGAGACCAGCACTGAATACCAGGCTCAGTGATTTCAACTCATTCAGCCCTGTGGTGCCTCTCTCCTGTTTCCCCATGCTTTGGAGCAGTCCTGTTAGTGCCTTTGTGATTTGTGGATGCTCTTTCTATCTTGTTCTCCTTGGAGTAGAGTCTATTCTTTGTTAAATTGACTTTTGTAATTCCTCATGTTACACAGGTGCAGCTTCTAAACCACCATCATCATCTAAAATTCCAAAGTCCTTAAAAGTACAAAAAGATGCTCAAATTCACTTTCTGCCTTCCAGGGTATTTCCCTGGGTTACTATATGAATGTTCTAATTTGTCAGTCTTGCCTTCAAAGCCCCCAAATCTCTCCTGCCTTATTCTATTTCTAAGGCTTTCCACTGATTTTTTTTATTTACTAAGCTTTAAGAATTGTGATTTGTGGCCTTAAACATCCAAAGGGAAAGTATAACCAGAAATAAATAAATAGTAAGGCCTGAGAAATTGTACTTCAGGTATAAAATTTGAGATCTTAGTAAAAAGACAAAAAGTAAAAAAATAAAAAAGAGCACAGTTGTTTTGCCTGTCTTACTGGCAAGTGCAGCTGCCCTGTGGCTGCCACTGCTTTTGCCATCCTTCAAAGATGCAGGAAGACATAGCTTTTCAATCTTCCAATATGGACTGAAGAATCGTGTCTCTCTAAGAATCCTCCAAACCTTCAGTACCAGATGGGGACTGCTGAGACATCCAACTTGTTGACTGAGCTACTACTGGGGTTTCAGCCTCTTCAGACTGCCATTGTTGGACTACCCAGGCTGTATCATGGAGACCAATACAGGAAGATCAAGACAGGATGCAGTGCTTACTGGACCTCATTCGGTGACCATGGGAAGGGAAAACCCCAGTGTGGAGCACAAGGGCAGAACTGATGATGGTTTGGTCTTGCCAAGGAGGAGCCTTCAGACATGATATCTTTCAGCCTAATAAAGAAGAAAAGAATCCTGATTTGGTACTCGAGAGGCAGAGGCAGGCAGATCTCTGTAAGTTCAAAGCCAGCATGGTCTACATAGGGAATTCTGGGCCAGCTGGGGCAATAGGGAGACCCTGTCTCAAAAAAAAAAGGGTGATTTGGGGGCTGGAGAGATGGTTCAGTGATTAAGCACACTAGCTGCACTTGCAGAGGCCCCTGGTTCAATTCCCAGCTTCCACATGGCAGCTAATAACCATCAGTTTAACTCCAGTTTCAGAGGATCCAATGCTTCTTCCCTCTTCTGAATTCTGTGAGCATCATAACACAAGGGCGCTTATACACATACAGCCAATATGCTTATAAACATAAAATAAAATAATTTTTGAAAAGAGCCCTGATCTCTCTGTGTGTCTCTCTGTCTCTCTGTCTCTCTGTCTCTGTTTCTCTCTCTCTTGCTCCCTCTCTCTCCCT
Source organism: Rhizomys pruinosus (assembly GCA_009823505.1). Taxonomy (NCBI): domain Eukaryota; kingdom Metazoa; phylum Chordata; class Mammalia; order Rodentia; family Spalacidae; genus Rhizomys; species Rhizomys pruinosus. The sequence goes on from VZQC01006589.1 coordinate 3,934,263, forward strand.
CTATCTCTCAATAGAGCATCATGTAGGACAGACCCTATGTACCTCAAGATGATCTTGAACTTCTGCCTCCCTTGCCTCCAACTCCCTAACAGCATTCTGATCAGAGAAAGAATACTAACCCTGTGCTTCCAGAATGCACATGGGGCTCAGTGCTCCTTCAGACAGCATTTCCTGGGGCATTTGAGATTTGGAATGCCATGCCCACTGCAATTGCTACCTTGCTCTGGCTAGACCCATGGGAATAGAAAGTAGCATTTCAAGCAAATGGTGATGCCCTACTTTCCTGAATGATCATACAGGAGCACCTTTCATGTGGGTTCAGGAGTCCACATGTCTCTGAACTGACCTCTGAGTAGTAACAGCTAAGAGTGAAGAATATAAAAAAGTAGTTTCTTACACATATGAGATTATAGAACAAATCTTCATACAGGTATAAATACTATGTTTTAAAAAGAAGATGATGCCGGGCATGGTGGTGCACACCTTTAATCCCAGCACTTGGGAGACAGAGGCAGGTGGATCTCTGTGAGTTCAAGGCCAGCCTGATCTACAGAGCGAGCTCCAGGCCAGCTGGGACTAAAAGGGAGACCCTGTCTCAAAAAGACCAAAGAAAAAGAAGAAGGTGGAAGAGGAGGAAGAGGAGGATGTGGAGGAAGAGGAAGAGGAAGAGGAGGAGGAGGAGGAGGAGACTCAAAAATACATCATTTGTTTCCCTTGATTGATGAAAGACTAGAATCAAGGTCTTTTCACTCGCCTGGGTGGAATGCAGGAACAATAACCATCATAGCCCTAGTCTCTGAGAAACAAAAGCCAAGAAGAGGCGACCAGGGCCTGGCCTCTTCCAAGTTCTAGTATGACTATGAAGACCTGTCCCAGGCTCTTCTTTAAGGAAATGACCCTAACCACCTGTGGCTGATGTACTCTTCACTCAGTGGAGACTGCCATAAACTCACTGGAGAACACAGAAAGCAGGAGAGTCTTCAGGAGCTGAAGTCTCTCACTATCCCAAAAACTTCCAGGCAAAAGTAAATTGAGAGGCTCCCACCTGCCTGCCTGATGTCCAGACCTCTTAATTAGAAGAAATGGAAAGCAGGGGCTAAGAAACAAAGGGGGACAGCCTTCTGCAGCTGCTAGGTGTGGGACAGAGCAGAAGCAGGGTGAGAGACGTGGATCTCAGTCCATCGTGGTGGGGAAGCCATGACAGCAGAATCAGCTGAACCCATGTTGGCAGAGATGTGAAGCAGTTGATCACATTGCAGCAGCCAGAAGAGGACTGGAAGCTGTGCCCCACTTAATACTCACATCCCACCTCCATGGTAAGGTGCCCCAAGACTTGCCATGTTACAAGCCCCAGCTAAACTCAGTAGTTAAAACTAGAGGCAGTTAACTCAAAATGTGGGCGTAGACAGGTTTGAGTCAGCTGCACTAGGATATAGGTTTGAGGAAAGGTCGATGTCTACCTGGTCACTCCTGCTAGCTGCCGATTTATGGCTTCTGTACTTTCTGCTTGTGTTGCCGTTGTAGAAAAAAAAACTGCTGGGGAGCTTGGGAACTGAAACTTTCCACCCTGGGGATAACAAGGATGTGAGTTTTCTGCACAAGAATTTACCCTAGCCAGGCATGGTGGCACATGCCTTTAATCCCAGCACTCGGGAGCCAGAGGCCTGCGGATCTCTGTGAGTTCAAGGTCAGCCTGGTCTACATAGTGAGCTCCAGGCCAGCTGGGACTGAAAGGAGACCCTGTCTCAAAAAAGACAAATAAATAAATAAATAAATAAAAGTTTACCCTGCCTGAGAACAACTTGGGACTGCACTTGGGACAAAATGCCTAGTGTGGTTGCTGGCCTGCTATAAAGACTTTCTTTTGGCATTAATTTTTGTCGGAGTGGTCTTCTCCAGTTGGCTCACCTCATTATATTTGGTGCTTTTGTCCAGGAAACCCCAGAGAATTAGACCCCAGACTAAGGGGTGTCTTGGCCAGAGGGGAGCAGATTTAAACAGACTCTTAAGGGAGGGGCCACCTGAAATGTACCAGGGCCCTGGGAGCCTGAAATGTGCCAGGGCCCTGGGAGCCTGAAATGTACCAGGGCCCTGGGAGCCTGAAATGCACCAGGGCCCGGGGAGCCTGAAATGTGCCAGGGCCCCGGGAGCCTGAAATGTACCAGGGCCCAGGGAGCCTGAAGTGTACCAGGGCCCAGGGAGCCTGAAATGTACCAGGGCCCAGGGAGCCTGAAGTGTACCAGGACCCAGGGAGCCTGAAGTGTACCAGGGCCCAGGGAGCCTGAAATGTACCAGGGCCCAGGGAGCCTGAAGTGTACCAGGGCCCAGGGAGCCTGAAATGTACCAGGGCCCAGGGAGCCTGAAGTGTACCAGGGCCCAGGGAGCCTGAAATGTACCAGGGCCCAGGGAGCCTGAAGTGTACCAGGGCCCAGGGAGCCTGAAATGTACCAGGGCCCAGGGAGCCTGAAGTGTACCAGGGCCCAGGGAGCCTGAAATGTACCAGGGCCCAGGGAGCCTGAAGTGTACCAGGGCCCAGGGAGCCTGAAATGTACCAGGGCCCAGGGAGCCTGAAGTGTACCAGGGCCCAGGGAGCCTGAAATGTACCAGGGCCCAGGGAGCCTGAAGTGTACCAGGGCCCAGGGAGCCTGAAATGTACCAGGGCCCAGGGAGCCTGAAGTGTACCAGGGCCCAGGGAGCCTGAAATGTACCAGGGCCCAGGGAGCCTGAAGTGTACCAGGGCCCAGGGAGCCTGAAATGTACCAGGGCCCAGGGAGCCTGAAGTGTACCAGGGCCCAGGGAGCCTGAAATGTACCAGGGCCCAGGGAGCCTGAAGTGTACCAGGGCCCAGGGAGCCTGAAATGTACCAGGGCCCAGGGAGCCTGAAGTGTACCAGGGCCCAGGGAGCCTGAAATGTACCAGGGCCCAGGGAGCCTGAAGTGTACCAGGGCCCAGGGAGCCTGAAATGTACCAGGGCCCAGGGAGCCTGAAGTGTACCAGGGCCCAGGGAGCCTGAAATGTACCAGGGCCCAGGGAGCCTGAAGTGTACCAGGGCCCAGGGAGCCTGAAATGTACCAGGGCCCAGGGAGCCTGAAGTGTACCAGGGCCCAGGGAGCCTGAAATGTACCAGGGCCCAGGGAGCCTGAAGTGTACCAGGGCCCAGGGAGCCTGAAATGTACCAGGGCCCAGGGAGCCTGAAGTGTACCAGGGCCCAGGGAGCCTGAAATGTACCAGGGCCCAGGGAGCCTGAAGTGTACCAGGGCCCAGGGAGCCTGAAATGTACCAGGGCCCAGGGAGCCTGAAGTGTACCAGGGCCCAGGGAGCCTGAAATGTACCAGGGCCCAGGGAGCCTGAAGTGTACCAGGGCCCAGGGAGCCTGAAATGTACCAGGGCCCAGGGAGCCTGAAGTGTACCAGGGCCCAGGGAGCCTGAAATGTACCAGGGCCCAGGGAGCCTGAAGTGTACCAGGGCCCAGGGAGCCTGAAATGTACCAGGGCCCAGGGAGCCTGAAGTGTACCAGGGCCCAGGGAGCCTGAAATGTACCAGGGCCCAGGGAGCCTGAAGTGTACCAGGGCCCAGGGAGCCTGAAATGTACCAGGGCCCAGGGAGCCTGAAGTGTACCAGGGCCCAGGGAGCCTGAAATGTACCAGGGCCCAGGGAGCCTGAAGTGTACCAGGGCCCAGGGAGCCTGAAATGTACCAGGGCCCAGGGAGCCTGAAGTGTACCAGGGCCCAGGGAGCCTGAAATGTACCAGGGCCCAGGGAGCCTGAAGTGTACCAGGGCCCAGGGAGCCTGAAATGTACCAGGGCCCAGGGAGCCTGAAGTGTACCAGGGCCCAGGGAGCCTGAAATGTACCAGGGCCCAGGGAGCCTGAAGTGTACCAGGGCCCAGGGAGCCTGAAATGTACCAGGGCCCAGGGAGCCTGAAGTGTACCAGGGCCCAGGGAGCCTGAAATGTACCAGGGCCCAGGGAGCCTGAAGTGTACCAGGGCCCAGGGAGCCTGAAATGTACCAGGGCCCAGGGAGCCTGAAGTGTACCAGGGCCCAGGGAGCCTGAAATGTACCAGGGCCCAGGGAGCCTGAAGTGTACCAGGGCCCAGGGAGCCTGAAATGTACCAGGGCCCAGGGAGCCTGAAGTGTACCAGGGCCCAGGGAGCCTGAAATGTACCAGGGCCCAGGGAGCCTGAAGTGTACCAGGGCCCAGGGAGCCTGAAATGTACCAGGGCCCAGGGAGCCTGAAGTGTACCAGGGCCCAGGGAGCCTGAAATGTACCAGGGCCCAGGGAGCCTGAAGTGTACCAGGGCCCAGGGAGCCTGAAATGTACCAGGGCCCAGGGAGCCTGAAGTGTACCAGGGCCCAGGGAGCCTGAAATGTACCAGGGCCCAGGGAGCCTGAAGTGTACCAGGGCCCAGGGAGCCTGAAATGTACCAGGGCCCAGGGAGCCTGAAGTGTACCAGGGCCCAGGGAGCCTGAAATGTACCAGGGCCCAGGGAGCCTGAAGTGTACCAGGGCCCAGGGAGCCTGAAATGTACCAGGGCCCAGGGAGCCTGAAGTGTACCAGGGCCCAGGGAGCCTGAAGTGTACCAGGGCCCAGGGAGCCTGAAATGTACCAGGACCCAGGGAGCCTGAAGTGTACCAGGGCCCAGGGAGCCTGAAGTGTACCAGGGCCCAGGGAGCCTGAAATGTTCCAGGGCCCCGGGAGCTCTCCTCTCCATTGCCGTGCTGTTGTGATGGCCTCCAACACCTCTACTCCAAAAACTTGAAAATCATAGAAAGCCACCTGATTCTGAAAACCTCTGAAGGTGATTCTGACTGAGGAGCCCTCAGTAGAGACACTCAGGAGAGGCCGGATGGAGCCGTTAATCCAGTGTCCAGGGAACTGCGTGAGACATCACTGGCCCTCTGTAATCAAGGTTTGGGAACTGGTGTGTGAGTGTTTGGTGGCCACCATGTGTTTGGCTTGTCATTGTCTCTACTGTTTCGCCTGACTGTCAATTTTCCATCTGTTTTAACATAGGGGGAGATACAGGTTGTCCAAAGAATTGCTTGCATAAGCATTTATAGAAGGTTTACAGATGAGAGTGATTATGGCATCCGCCTCTCTCCTGGGACGCTCCAGACATTCTGTGAACTTGAATGGCCAACCTTCAATGTAGGATGGCCCACTGCAGGAACTCTAGATGCCCATATGACCTGTGCCATCTGGACATGGTCACCAGGGACCCCAGGCACTGGATCAATTTTCCTACATCGAATGGTGACTGTTTCTGATTCTGCATTCTCCACCCTGGCTTACAATCCATGCTCTTTCTCTTAGAACCTGTATTCTTGTGACCTGACACCCCCTCCCCCCCACCCCCAAGGGAAGATGAAACCACTGCTCATCCTCCTCTCAGCTCTGCCAAAGGAGAGTGATTTTCCTCTGCCTTCTATGCCAGGCCAACCCCTGCCTGACTGGACGGCCAAGAGGGCCTGGGAGAGAGACTCAGTCCCTCAGCCAAGAATTTCTGCCCAGAAGATTGAACTCATAGCCCTGACCCAAGCAATGCAACAGGGAAAGGACAAAGCCAGCGCTATGTATACAGATAGTTGGATTGCTTCCAACACTGCCCATGTGCATGGTGCACTGTATTGGAAAAGAGGGCTCCTTACCTCAGCTGGGAAAGGCATAACAAGGAGAGATCTGGGCCCTGTTGGAAGCCATCTGGCTACCCAAGAAAGTGGTCATCATACACTTCAAGGGACATCAAAAGGGGGATTCCCCCAAGGTACAGGGAAATAGGGCAGCAGATCTGGCCATACAGGAGGTGGCCCTGGAACCACTGGGGCCTCTGCAGGTTCTGATCATGATGCCAAAACCAAGCCTGCCTCACAACCCACCTACACACCAAAGGAAGAAAATGCTGGACAGAAGACCCATCCTCCCGGCAACTCTAAAGGAGGAAAGAAAACCCGGGGAGACTGTGCATTCAGTGTCACACCTGGGGACATCAGGAACTAGACTTTACTGAGATCAAACCACCTGTCTTCAGGTACAAGTATCTCTTGGTATTTGTGGACACATTCTCTGGATGGGTGGAAGCCTTTCCTACCCAAACCCAGACAGCCTCCATAGTGACCAAGAAACTGACACGAACCCCCTGACTGTTACAACTATACTCTGGTTTCTTTTTCTCCCCAGGGGAGTTGCATACAATCCCCCCCACTCCCCTCAGGCCCTAGACATAGGAATGGCAGGTCTGGAAGACTGGGGATGGAAAAGTCCTTTCGATATGACTACTGATGGCTAACCACCATCCTAACAGCCCTCTGTACCCTTATTGCTTGAGCCTTATGATACCCCAAAGGCAGGTATGGATATAGAACAGTGGGCTGGAGAGACGTAGGATTTGAAAAAGGAATTCAAATCCTCCAATTTTGTGTCTGTCCTGCTATTGGTGAGTCCTCCTGTCAGGGTAATGACCAATACTACTGCACACGGCATGGGGATGTGAGACAGAATCCTCAATAGGACATACAGACCTACATCCATATAATAGACAGGAAATATCCCAGACTTGTTCCCCAGGTGGTTGTAATCCCCTGACCATCAAGGTTATAGGCTGGAATACTGTAGGTCAGCACTCAGGGAGAACCTGGGGAATAAGGCTTTATTCCAAAGGGAGAAACATGCTAATGAATTCACCATACAGAAAAGAAATCCACCCTAGGACCCTCAACTCATTGGTCCAAACCAAGACAACCTGGATGGCATCCACCAACAGATTGACTAAAAGGATGTCCCCTGACCAGTCTGAGGGTCAGGGGGAATGATCCTCTGTATACTGGCCCACATTGTCCCTCCAGTGTATGTATACAGTGTGGAAGAGGGTCGGGAGCAACTCAATCTAGATCAAGCACTATCCAGAAGCAAGAAGACGTCCCACACAGTCCTCATCCCTCTCCTGGTAGGAGCCGGCATAGCAGGTCCAGCAGCCATTGGTACCTCAGCCATAGAAGTGGGAGACAAAAACAACCACAGGGAACTTAGTGCCCAAATAGACACAGACTTAGGTCACTTAGAAAATTCCCTCTCCAGGCTTGAAAATCAGGTAGACTCTCTCGCAGGTGTAGTTGTTACAAAACCGTGGGGGCCTAGATCTCATCTTCATGGCTCTAGGTAAAACCTGCTGCTACACAAATCACTCAAGGGTCATTAGGGAAAGCCTAGCATTAGTTAGAAACAACCTAAGGGAAGAAAAGAAAAAAAAAAGTCACCAGTCCGACAACTAGAATCAGTCTTACTTTCCTGGTCTCCCCAGCGCACCACCCTACTCATGGCCCTTGCTGGGCCACTGGTCCTCTTGCTTTTGGCCCCAACAATCAGGCCTTATCTGATCAACTGCCTAATTATATTAGGCAACAGGTTAATGGAGTAAAACTCATGGTCCTGAGGGGACAGTACAATCCCCTGTTCCGTAATAAGTCTATAATTTGACTCATTTCCATAGAACCAATAGGGAGTGTGGAACCTTTATTTACCAGTGCCCTAAAAGCCTACATTCCACCATCTCCTCAAAACCTTAATGACACCCATTACACCAGAAAAAATAGCTCCAGTTATCCCAACCCAAAACCCTGAACCAGCCCTCTCCAGTGCTAAGGATGTTCGCAAAGGTCCGTCAACTTCTAAACCATGCAGAGGCAGACTTAGGTCAGGACTGCTGACTGTGCTTAAATCCCAAATCCCCCAACTATGTAGGAATTGGGCTCGATCAGACCCTCACTCCTTCTAAGAATCAGACTGGATCCACCCCTCAGTCACCCTAGGGGATCTACAAGGTCAAGGGACCTGCATCATTTCATCTATGATCTTGAAGTGTCTCCCTATTTGAGGGCTATAAAGACTTTCTTTTTGGCATTAATTTGTGTCTGAGTGGTCTTCCCTGGTGGGCTTACCTCATTATACCCCCACCATGTCCTAAGAACTCCTAAGACTTCTTAAAACGGGACCACCAATTGGGACCAGCCTGATCCTATGGGACATATTCTAGATTCAAACCTTAACCTTCCAAACTTCAAGAGCCCCAACAGCCTAAAATTTTCCTAACATAATTCAAAAGTCCAAAGTATCTTCTGAGATTCAACGTGAACTCTTAGTTGTAAGTCTCAGTACAATCAAAAAATAAGATCAATTAATACTTCTAATATATGAAGGCACAGAGTAAACACGACTATTTGAAAAGAACAGATGACCACAAGGAAAGCAAAACTGAAACCCAGCAAGATAAACATATCCTGTAGCTCAAAGTCTGCAATCTGGGCACCTGGCAGCGTCGTTTACGTTCCAATTGGATTGGGAAGCGTTCGGCTTCGCTACAACACACATTCTCGCAAGGGTCAGCTCTACTCAGCAACTGCAGCTCCTCTCAGCAGACCCTCCTTCTTCCTGGCACCGCCAACATCCTGGGGTCTCCACTGTAAATCAGGCATCATCGTCACACTTCATTCACAGCTTTCTTGGGAGCTTCATACACAGGACACAAGGCTGCCATGCATTGCCTGGCCTCACCAGCTCTTCTCAGGAACTTTGCTCTTAGTTCTAGACTCTGTAACTCTCCCATGTGCAGGGTGCCAAGCTCCAGTGTCAGCATGGCTGTAGTAAGGTGCCCTTGATTATAGCCACAGCAGCTTGCACTTCTGCGTGGGCAAATTTAGCAAACATTTCTCAAGGTGGTTTTGGAGGGTGCTCCCGCAGTACTGCCTTCTCCTGAGATCTAAGATGGGTGGGGTCTAGCCCTCCAAGCACCTGTCCTTTATCTCCAGTACAAATGACCTGGTTTCTCTTTATTGGTGCTAATCTCTATAATGACTATAGCTGCTTTATACACAGCTACCTTGTCTACAACTGTAAATGTACATACAATTCTAGCTTCACCAAACCATGTTTTTTATTGATTTGGGGGATCTTTCTTATAATAAACCTTAATCAAATTTAGATCACTTATACTGAGTGAAGTAACACAGACTTAGAAAAGCAAAGGACTTATGTTTGCCCTAAACCCACATTTTTTTATATCTCCCTGCTCTGTCCTTTGCTCCCTATCACTGTTAAAACCAGAAAACAGTTAGAAGTGTAGCAAGTTACGATATCTTGAAATTTCCTCCTCCACATGAATTAGTCCATTATTTATGAATCCAGTTTCATTCAAATATTTAGGGCACTTAAAGGACATAGTCATAGTCTTTGCCAAAATGTAACACAAATGAGCTCTAAACCAATTCCTTATTAAAGTCCTGTTCCCATCCAGAACCTCATGAAGCAATCTGCTATCCACATTTCTATCAGCACTCTGGTTCTTTGAACCCTCACCAGAATGCCCCCATTAGATTCTGGGTACAGTTTCCTGGGACTTCTCTAGCCTGTGGTTCCAAACTCCTTTCTTTTTATTTTATTTTATTTTTATTTTTGTATTTGTATGTGTATGAATGTACTGTCTACATGTACGTTTGTGCACCCGTGTCATGAAATGCCATGGAGGTCAGAAGAGGGCGTCGGATTCCCCTGGAACTGGAGTTAAAGACAGTTCTCAGCCACCATGTGGGTGCTTGGAATCGAACCCGGGTCCTCTGCAAGAGCAGCCGGCACTCTTAACCACTAGGCCATCTATCCAGCCCCCAAACTCCTTTCAGATCCCTCCTAGGAACCCATTTCAAAGGCCTACAAACAACATGGACAGGCCTCTCATAGCAACAACCCCAATAGTTGGCACCCATCTTCTCTGCTAGTTTTCTCACCACTGGGAGAAAATAAATGATAAAAGCTACTTAAGGGAGGCAGGGCGTGGTGGTGCATGCCTTTAATCCCAGCAGGAGGATCTCTGTGAGTTCAAGGACAGCCTGGTCCACATAGTTCCAGCTCAGCTGGGGCTACAGGGAGACCCTGTTTCAAACAAAACAAAACAAAACAAAACAAAACAAAACAAAACAAAAGCTACTTAAGGAAGAAGGGTTGATTTTGTCTCGTGGTTTCAGGCAGTTTCAGTCCATCGTGGTATAGAAGGCATGACAGCAAGGGCTAACTAGTCCTTGTGGAAGGGAGCACAAGGCAGCTGGTCACACCATGGCAGGCAGTTAGTATAGATGGGACCTGGAAGCTAGGATGCATTATAACTCTCAAAGGCCTGCCCACTTTACTTCCTAAAGGTTCCACAACCTCCAAAACAGCACCACCAACTACGGACCAGATATTCAAAACACAAACCTGTAGGGTACATCACAGATTCAAACCATAACAGACAGATTAATGATTTGGTATAGGCAATTTGACAAGGTGCCACATTGTGGATCCTGTTTCTGAAGCAAAAAGAAGAGCTACTGACTAAGAAGTACAAGATGGGAGACATACAGAGTAGAGAAGAAGAATGTACACTGGTGGGTGAAAGGCTTTTTCCTGATGCAAAACAGGCCAGAAAAAACCAGATTAACAAAGTATAAAAGGAGATTTATTAGGACACGCTCCCAGGTGGGTCCACCGGTCTCAGAGAGGGAGGCCAGGGGAGTCGTGTGCTTGGGATGGGGCTGAGGGTTTTTGTAGTTTATAGTTTCTGGGGAGAGGAAGATGAGGTAATGGTGGTGAGACAAAGCATGTACTTGTAAGGGCAAAACTGGTTCAGTGGGAGGGGACAAAGTGGGTCTTTAATGTTCGTCATGAAGCTGGAATGTAACCATATATGGTCTTAGGCTGTGCTCTCCTCAGAAAGGGAAGTTGCATCAGTGGCCTGAGATGAGGTAGGCTTTTGACCAGAAGAGAAGGGTGGTGGGCGCCATCTTTAGATCTCCAAGCCCAGGCCCTGACTAACAGTGGGGAAGGAAGGAAACTGAGTACAAGTTGGTAGGCCACCATGCATCCAGTTGAAGCTAGTGACCGTGAACTCATAAAAAATCAAACTGAGTACAAGTTGGTAGGCCCCCATGCATCCAGTTGAAGCTAGTGACTGTGAACTCATAAAAGATCAAACTGAGTACAAATTGGAAGGCCACCATGCATCCAGTTGAAGCTAGTGACCGTGAACTCATAAAAGATCAAACCGAGTACAAGTTGGTAGGCCGCCATGCATTCAGTTGAAGCTAGTGACCATGAACTCATAAAAGATCAAACTTGCCCATCATGTGACTCTTTAGCAACAGGTGCAGAGCAGGGAGATAACTTATTGCTATTGTGCCCTGCAAGAAGCACCTCAGGAGCTGGCCAGACCTTACCCACTGCAGGATCAAAAGTATAAAGGCTCTCACTAATTTGAAACACTGCTCGAAGGAGGAAGCTCCAGGGAATCCTACCTATGGAAGGGTTTCCTCAAACAGTATCCCAGGTATCAGAGACTTCTGCAGCTGTGGGCCAAACAGTGCCTGGCTACTGCTGAGCTGGTGGCCACATTGCTATCAACTATGTGATGCTGATTTGGGAAGCATGCAGAATCAGGGTTGTGAGGTCAGGTAGGCTTTCACCAAGGTTCAAAGGAAAACCTGGATTCTAGGCATTGTAAGAGTATTAGATTCCCTGGAGAGAAAAAGGCAATATGTGAAGCTTAAGCTGCAATAGAAACAGCAGGAAGTTAGAGATAATGTGCCATCTGGCAAGGGAAGTCACAGACAGACTGAGAGAGAGAAAGACTGTAGACAAAGTGCAAGGGACAGGGTTGTCCAAATCCAGTGGAGTGCCACACAATAACATGTGCTTCAGGAGTGACAGCCAAAGCACTGAGCAGTGGGGTCCACTACTGCTATGTCCCCCATTATGGGCAGAAGCTGTCTGGTTTACCACACAGGGTTTTGGTTTTCCTTTGGTCCAATCCTCCCCTCCCTGACCCAACTCTTTCATTTTGCTTATTGTGCTTCTGCCTTAGAAGCATATAACTTCCTTTATGTTTTACATGAGATTATAGCTACAGGTTTGTCTTGAGTAACAGAAGAGACTGACTGACTTAGGACTTTTTAAATACTTTATTTTTTTATGTGTATGAGTGTTTTGCCTGCATGTATGTAAGTGCACTGATGCATCCAGTGTCTTACAGAGGCCAGAAGAGAATATTGGATCTCCTGGAACTAGAGTCATGGACAATTGTTAGTTGCTATGTGGGTGCTGGGAATCGAACCCTGAATTTGGACTTTTGAACAATGTTGGAACTGCTAAGACATGGGGGACTTTTGGACTGTACAGACTGTGCATCATGAGCCTTTGGAAACCAGGACTAGAATGCTACGTATTGTCCCACACAGGGTTATATTCTGAATACGTGATGCTCATTTGGTGGTATTATTTTAGTAGGTTATGAATATTTAGGATGTGGGGCCTAGTTAGTTGGGTGTAGGTCACCAGGGACATGTCTTGCAATATTGTACTTAATCCTGTCTCTTCTTTACTATTTCAAGGGCACCCTGAAGTAAAGACCTCCCCAATGTGCTACCATAACCATGATGTTCTACTCAATTGAAGAGGATCCACCAATCAAGAATCCACCCCCCCATGGGGCTGGAGAGATGGCTCAGAAGTTAAGAGCACTGACTGCTCTTGCAGAGGACCCAGATTTGAATCCCAGCACCCGCATGGCAGCTGAGAACTGTGTAAGGCCAGGCGTAGTGGCGCATGCCTTTAATACCAGTACTCAGGAGGCAGAGGCAGATGGATTTCTGTGAGTTCAAGGCCAGCCTGGTCTACATAGCAAGCTCAGGCCAGCTGGGACTAAAGGGAGACCCTGTCTCAAAAAGACCAAAAAAAAAATCCACATACCCCCCCCTTTTTTAGACAGAGTCTCCCTGTAGCCCCAGCTCACTTGGAATTCACCATGTAAGTGAAGCTGGCCTTGATCTCACAGAAATCCATCTGCCATCTCCCTCTGCCTTCTGAGGGCTGGGATTAAAGGCTTGTGCTATCACACCCAGGTAGGACTCCTCTTTTGAGTTGTTTTCTGCTGTGTTTGGGTCACATATATGTAAAAGTACATAATACACATGATGTTTAAGAGAGCTTAATATGGGCTGGAGAGATGGCTCTGCATTTAAGGGCACTGGCTGCTCTTGCAGAGGACCTGGGTTCAATTCCCAGCACTCACATGGTAGCTAACAACCTTCCCTAACTCCAGTTCCAGGAGATCAAATGCCCTCTTATGAGCTCCATGGGCATTGTACAACATGGGTGTATTTATGTACATGCAGGCAATATGCTCATAAACAAAATAAAAAGAATAAATAAAATTTAAAAAAGATAATTGAGCTGGGCATAGAGGTGCATGCCTTTAATCCCAGCCCTTGTGAGACAGAGGCAAGTGAATCTCTGTGAGTTCAGTGCCATTTGGGGCTACAGAAAGACCCTGACTCAAAAAGATGAGAGAGAGAGAGAGATTGAATGTTTGAATTAGAGATTTCTCTAAGCAAGATATTTTTGAGATTTTAGAGGGGGAAAGGATTTTCTCAAAGGATAGAAGGAGTTAGAGTGGAAGGGTTGACTGATCTAGGTAGTAGAGATGAAAGTGAATTATATACATGATCTGGAGGACCAGAGGAAAGAGATGGGTTTCCACAAGATAATTTCTCCATGTCAAATACTGTAAAGGCCACAAAACAGCATGAGGGAGCAAGGAGGCTTTTTCTCTGGCTCCCTATCTGTGAGATTGCTGAAACAGATGGAGAAGCAGGAGGCAGAGCCTGAAGGTATGGGCTGTCTGCTGCCTTTGAACCATATTTCCAGAAACACATGTTTGCATCTATGGGAAGAAATAGGTGAGGTAGAGGGCAGGGCCAGCTACTGGAGATCATGTTATAACACAGCACAGTAGATTATAGAGAAGTTAGGGAGATCTCAGGCTTCAACACAAAAGCAAAGAACTTGCAGGGCATGGTGGCGCACACCTTTAATCCCAGCACTTGGGAGGCAGAAGCAGGAAGATCTCTGTGAATTCAAAACCAGACTGGTCTACAGAGTGAGTTCCAGGCCAGCTGGGGCTACAGAGAGACCTTGTCTCAAACACACACACACACACACACACACACACACATACACAAAAGCAAAGAACTCAAGATCCATAGTGTAGCAAGATAGTGATTTTAATCTCAGAAGGCCCTCTGTGGGGGGCAGATTTTGCTAAATTCCTTTGCTTTTAATCTCTAGTCAGGGATTCCAATATTTGATTCCTTGAAGAATAATATATAGTGAACTATGAAATCACCCATTTGTGTTGTTGGGAAATGAGCCCAGAGCCTTTTGCATGCTAGGTGAAATTGTCTACTATAAAATATAAAATCTGTGGTAGAATTGGGAGGGCTCCTGTTCCCAGTGCTTGACATCTAAATTCTGCAATCAGCCCCAACAGTGACAACATAGCCAATTAGTAATGCTACTGCTTCCACTGAATAGAGGCTATTCTCTGTTCAACAGATATGGCTTGCCACATGCTAGCTACTGTCTGTCCCCTTAAGGTCCCCTTCTGTTGTGCTCATCAGAATTGAGACAATGTCATGCTATTGTATTGCTTTTCCTAGGGAGATAAGAACATGTATTTATTTACCCACATAACCAAGGACAAGACCAAAGAAATGACCCACCCAAATCCACTTTGATAAGACCAAAGAAATGACCCACCTAAATCCAGCTTGGTAAATTAATGAGTTTATTAGACTAATTTCCAGGGATATGGGTATCCAGAATTGTGGATGACTCCTAAAGAGTTGCATATTGAAAGGTACAATCCCAGATGGGTGATAACCTCCCAAAATGTGCATAGAATTCTCCTTTGTTAAGCATCAACCTCCTCTGTACCCGCCTATATTCCCTGGTGCCTCCTGAGGGCAAATGCAGCTGGGCCACGATTACAAATAACTATAGTAGGGGTAAGAGGCAAGTAGTCAATGTGATCTCTGGTCAGAATCTGGTGACCCTCCTCCAACTTCTTAAAAATTATTTATCCTCAACTAGGCTTGGTGGCACATGGCTTTAATCCCAGCACTCAGGAGGCAGAGGCAGGTGGATCTCTGGGAGGTCAGGCCAGCCTGTTTTACATAGTGAGTTCCAGGTCAGCTGGAACTACAAGGAGACCCTGTCTCAAAAAGACCAAAAAATATATATTTACCATTTATTTATGTGTATGTGTCTCTCTATGTATGTACACATACATGTGGTTCCCTGTGGAGGCCAGAAGAGGGTATTGGATCCCCTGGCACTGGAGTGGTTAAGAGCTTCCTGACATGGGTGCTGGGAACCAAACTCTGCTTCTCTGAAAAAGTAACAAACACTTAACTAATGAGCCATTTTTCCAGCACCACCACCCCTAGCTCTCCTAGGTGGAAATATTAATAGGTTTAATTTGGTGAGAGTCTCATGCTGGTAATCACAGCTTCTGATTTTCAAGGCCACTGTGTCATCCTTGGAACTTTTCAACAATAACACAGGCCTCCGTACTGTGCTGATCTTCCATTAACAACTGATAAACAAAGAAACTGATAACAGAATAAGCCAAGATGTGTCAGTGTTACTGGTAAGAGAGTAAGGTCCAGGATGCTTGTAAGTACACTCATCTGGGTTTCCACGGCCTTATGAAGCCCCACCCCTCCAACTCTGAAGCCTATAGTACATATGACACCTCCACCCTAACCTTACTGCACTCTTGTACCTACCACTTTCCTCAGTGGATGTTCAGTGGTCCTGGCATCTCCAATATCCTGGGTTTCCATACAACCGAGGCTTCACCTTCACTGCCACATGCAGTGGCTTCCATCGGCCTTCTTTTTTTTTAAATCTTTTTTAAAATTTATTTTTGTATGTGTATGAATGTACTGTCTGCATGTAGGTCTGTGCACCCATGTCATACAATGCCGCAGAGGTCAGAAGAGGGTGTCGGATTCCCCTGGAACTGGAGTTAAAGACGGTTCTCAGCCACCATGTGGGTGCTCGGGATCAAACCCGGGTCCTCAGCAAGAGCAGTTGGTGCTCTTAACTGCTAGGCCATCTCTCCAGCCCCATCAGCCTTCTTGCAGAGAATCCAGCCCTGCCACATACTGTTCAAAACCTTGGTGCCTGCCAAATCATTCGTGCCTGCCAAAGTAGTACCATCAGATGCTGATGTCAGGTTCTATTCCTGGCTTGAGATGTGGATCCTTGGATGGCAGTTGTAGCGTGCAATGGGCTCTGTGTGTGGACTGTAGAGGAAACACTTCCTTTATTTGGTTGGTTTTGGTCAGGGAACCAGGGAACCCCTTCAGCACCATTCCCATTTCAGGCTCTTCCTTTCAAATGAATTTGTATTTTTGCAAGTTGGAAATGTCAATGCCTGCTGTCTTGTCCCTAAGGATACCTTTCCTGCTGCCCCAAGAAAGAGACTGGAGTTTCTCTTTAATGTTGATAATCCAAGTACTTTGTTTGCATCTCCTTTATCTTCAAGGTTAGATCACATATACCCCTTTCCTTACCAAAGTTCACAGATGTCTCTGCTTTCTCTGGAGAGCTGGTTAGCAGTAGCGATGCAACAGCCATGCCACAGCCTGACCTGTAGACTGTCTGGAATCTCTGCTGAAAAACCACGACCAGTATTTTGAATTCAGCTCCACTGAAGCTCTCGGGACACAGGCAGAATGAAGCCAAAATCTTTGCCAGAATGTCACATCAATTGTCTCCACCGCAGCTTCCAAGGACTCCTGTTCCCCTGGGACACCTCAGGAGCCAGGCCTCCTCTGCCTGCATTTCTCGAAGCACTTTTGTCTTCCAGGCTCCAGTCAGACTCGCCCATTAGGGTTACAGTATTCTTTTTTTTTCCATCATTACTTTTTTATTGAGGTTTTGTGTATTTAATACAAGATATCTTAATCAAATTTAGGCTCATTCCTCCTTCCTTCCTCCCCTACCTCGCAGAGCTCATGCATTCTGCCTATGTGTCTTTCATCTTTTTCTAAGTCTTTTTTGAGTTTTTGGGTGCAGAATTTTACTGTTTTAGGAAGAAGTTTACTGTTTCAGTCAGTTCCTTGATCCAGTCTTTTGTTGTTGTTGTTGAAGTTCCTTCCAATGTGTATCACTCCAAAATATACCTACATACATGGCACACAGATACCAAAGTTATGACATCTGAAAATAAACTATAGGTCAATTCTAAAATACGTTCAGGGATTCACATTTTAACAGTAGAGTTACATTCAGGTAAAGAAAAAAATATTACTTTACATTCCTACATTACATAGCAAGTTGATGGATAATATCAGGTGTTATATTTACTAAAAAGAAAAGGGAATTATTCAGTCTGCCTTATAAAGAGAAATTTGGTTTTAGGGTCCACAAATGAGGGACATCATATGCCATTTGTTTTTCTGGGACTGAGTTACTTCACTTAGCATAATGGCTTCTAGTTCCATATATTTCCCTGCAAAGTTCATGTTGTCATCTTTCTTTACTGTTGCATAGAATTCCATTGTATATATGTACCATATCTACCCCACTGGGAGAGTGGAGCCCACCTCCTGGCTCTCCAAGGATGGTTGCAAATGCCTGAATCATGTTTATTCACTTTGTAATAAAGTTTGCAGCCTGCTTTGCCTGAGATTTTTCCTGCTTTTCAATTCTCTAATTAGCCCAGAAAACAAACATGATTAATACCCTTATATGGTAGCAAACATGATTAATACCCTTATATGGTAGCAAACATGTTTAATACCCTTATATGGTAGCAGACATGATTAATACCCTTATATGGTAGCAAGGTTTTTACTTCTACACATAGGCAAGTTATAATCTCTCAAAGACTGTCTTGGTGCTGGAGAGATGACTCAGCATTTAAAAGCACTGATTCCTCTTGCACCCCCATGGTGCTAACAACCATCCATTTCTCCAGTTCCAGGGGAATCTAAAACCCTCTTCTGTCCTCCATGGACATTGCATGACACAAGTACATTGACATATATGCAGGCAATACACTTCTACACACAAAAATAAAAATAATAAATGAAATTTTTTTTCCTAAATTTTATTCATGAATTCATACAAAATATTCCAGATCAATGTGTCTTAATCCTCATCCTCCTCATCCTCTTCATCCTGGTTAATCTGGAAGTAACGTAATTCATAGCTCTCTTTGCTGTTAGCTACTACGGGTAACCAATCACATAGATTATTCTTCAAATACTTTTTGGTGATATATTTCAGATATCTTTTGGAAGAAGCCACTGCAGAAGTGACAGTGATCTTGCTCTTGCTCCTTTCAATGGTGACAACCCCTCCACCAAGGTTCCCAGCCTTCCCGTTCACTTTGATTATCTCCTGAAGGAACTTATTGAAGTTGGCCACATCCATGATTCTGTCCTCCACAGGGTGGGTGCAGTCCAGCGTGAACGTCAAAACCTGCTTTTTTTTTTTTGCCCCCCTTCAAAACCTGCTCTTTTTGCCCCCCCCCCACTCACCACAAGCTTTTTCATGGGCGCCATGGAGGCAGAGGAGGCAGAAAGATGAAAATTTTTTTTCTCAATGAGCATTTAAGCATTGGGGAGACACCAGGTTTAACTAAAGTCTTGACACTTTACAATATAAATAAAAAGAAACCATGACTATATAATCTTGGTGTCCTATCATGTGACCCTGGAACTTAATACTTTTTCTCCACCTTGTATTGCATATATATATATATATATATATATATATATATATTGCCTGAGTTGGATGATTTTCTTTCTTTCTTCTCTTTTTTTTCTTTTATTTTTCTAAAAGATGTCATGTTTTCCCAAAAGAAGTGTTTGAAGTTTCCTCCTTGGCAAGCCCAAACAATCATCAATCCTGCCCCTGTGCTCCACACTGGGGTCCCTCCCCCCATGGTCACCCAAATGAGGTCCAGCATGGCTTACAGTATTTTCTTTTTTATTTATTTATTTCTTTTTCACCACCACGCCTGGCTTAAAGACAGTTCTTAGCCATCATGTGGGTGCTGGGACTCCAACCTGGGTCCTCTGCAAGAGCAGTCAGCACTCTTAACCACTGAGCCATCTCTCCAGCCCCAAGGCTTACAGTATTCTTTAGCCCACAGTCAAACCATATCCAAAAGCCCTAGAACTCATAATCAGATGTAAACACAGAAAGCCCCACCCCTCTGTGTTAGTTATTTTTCTCATTGGTTTGACAAAACACCTGACAAAACAACTCAAGGAAAAACTCATTTTGGCTTGCAGTTTGAGGGCACAGTTCCACAAAGGCAAGGAAGTCACAGGGACAAGCCCTGGTTGAATTGCATCCACAGTTGGGAAGAAGCACAGAGAGATAAATTCTGGTTGTCAGATCCATTTTATGTTTTTATTTTAGTTCAGGACTTTGACCATGGGTTGGTGTGACCCACATTCCTCCACTACATTTCTAAAAACACATCCCTAAGCACATTCAGAGGTATGTGCCCATGGCAATTATAAATCCAGTCAAGTCAACATTGAAGGTTAAGCATCACAGACAGAAAATACTTCTCCCCAAACACACAATTGCTAATAAATAGAAAGGACAATAAGTACAAAGACTAGCTCACATCCCCAAACGAACAAACAACAGAGACAAAGGTAGACCTTTGTATTCATGCTTGTGTCAATAAACGGCCACATAAGTCTCTTGTCAGGAAGGATGATCTCCACCACAGAGGAAGCACACAATTACCCATAGGAGAAAACTGCCCTCAGCCTTGAAAACTGCCCTCAGCCCCTTTCCCATTTCTGCTGGATCTCCTCTTTCCATTAGGAGAAAATAAAGGTTGGGATCCTAAATGGAAGCTAAGAGCATGTTTGTTCATGACTTCAGAACAGAGAGCAGCAAGCAAAATTCATGACTGGATACAAGGTGTATGGCCACAGCATTGACCACTGTCATCCACACAAGAAAAGTTGACCAAGTCTGATGGACGGAGTTGCTGAAGAGTCCGTGATGGGTTGGAAATGGTTTCACTGTGTCCACCAAGAGTTTGTGCTTTGGACCTTGGCTCCAGTTGAGGTCACGTGAAAGCTGGTGGGTTGAGAGATGGGTCCGAGTGAAAGGCTGCTCCTGACTCCATCCTATATTTTAGCCTATGATGTGGTGAATTAAATGTGTACACTCCTTCCTCCTAATCCTGTCCAAAGAAGAAAAGTCAAAGGCACACCAAGGATCCTAACTCAAATATGGCATTGGGGTGTGACACGGAGGGGAGAAAAGTAGTGAAGTCCCACCCAGGATGCTTTCAGGATTGGACTCAACAGTGTGGGGGCTGAGACTGGACCGGGACATGGAGCACTGATCATGAACATGACTCATTTTTGTCTGTCCCCCTCTGCTGGTCCCAGAGATACACAGTGGCAACTTCTTGTTGGTGACCAGCTAGTTCTTAATGACCATAATCAGAAGAAGCAATGCTCCCAGTAGCTGAACTCAGACTAGAAGTCCTTCCCGTGGCCATCGTTTCTTTTTCTGGGGGCAATGTCTTTGAGGACCTACAGGGAACAAAAGGCAATTAGCGGCTGCCTAGGAAGGGGTCCCATGACAGCCCTCTAACCGTCACCTGCTCAGTAGGAAGGATGTGACCTAAAACAGTCAGATGTCTCGGTGGGGTACCGTGTGGGCCGCTAAGCCCCATGCAGTCGCGGCGATGGGGGAGGCTTAACAACTATAGGGAGAGGGCTGCCAATGTGAAGTCCGGCCAGGCAGCTGCTCACCGCGAGTGGTGCCCCTGCTCCAGGTCCTGGATGGTGTCCTTCAGGGACTGCCCCCGAGTCTCTGGCAGTAGAGCACACAGCAGGCCCGCCCCGATGGGAAAGCTGCCAAAGATGACCATGGGGGCCGCCGCACTGTACTGCTCCAGCAGAATCACCAGCGGCGTGATGATGCCGCCGATTCTGGAGAAGATGCTCACCAGCCCCATGCCCGTCTGCCTGGGAGAGCAGCACAGGCAGAACTGTGTATGTGGACACTACCCCAGGAGGCCAGGGTCTCCAGCCTCATTGGCTCTATCCAGTGTCTGTTTCCTGTTCCAGCAAGCCCCTCCCACCTCCAGTCCACCCTGGGAGCTTGCCACTCTCTCTCCTGTCACTTCTAAAGGCCCAACTGGCCTTCCCCACTCCTGAATGTTCCTTCTCTTGAGACAGTTCTCTTTCTGGTCCTACATTCTGGTCCTGATAAGGTCAGGGCACACCTAAGTCCAGCTCTGTCTTCCAAGGTCATAGGGACAGCCTGGCGGGTAGCTCTAGATTTCAGCTGTGGTACAGGGGCAGAGGGAAGGCCGACATCAGCTGCCTCAGCAGAGAAGCTGAAGCCTCAGGGCAGCTCTCACCTGATGACGGTGGGAAAGAGCTCGGCAGTGTACACATAGGACATGGTGAAGGCAGCAGACGTGGTGAATTTCCCCACCACGGCCAGCACCGTGACCACCACGGGAAGATCTGGGGGAGGATGCAGGTCAGCCATGGACAGGAGGCCAACCCATCACCCAGGCCCTGCCCACCACGGTGTCTGCCCACACTCCTCATCCCTCTACCCCAAGCCCCAGGTCAGCCCTTATTCCTGAACGGGAGTGGTGGTGATGGGTCTAGCCCCAGCAGGGAGGAAGAAGGTGGGAACCACCAGTTTGGTACCTGTTGGGATGAAGATGATGATGATGCACACGAGGCCACCCAGAGTCAGAGCTCCCAATAGGCTCCACTTGCGACCCAGCCTCTCCATCATCAAGATGCTTAAAAGACGGCCTGGCACCTCCACTGCTCCGAATATCAGCTGTGTCAGGTAGATGTCCAGGCCAAAGTCCCCCACTTGGAGGCCAAGGCCATAGTATCCCAGACTGTTCACAAACCTACAAAGCACCCTTGGGTCACTGCTCAGTGTATACCATGTTGTGCCCAGAGAAGGAGCCTGGTCCAGCTGGAGAGGGTGAGAAGCATATCCATTGAACTATCCCACCATCCCAGTGACACACAGAAGGGCAGCCATGGCCCTCTGGCTCTGTCCTCAAGGAGGGACAAGGCCCTGGGCACTCACCAGACAGCAATGAGAATCAGGGTCACCTTTCGGAGCTGGGGGTGTCTGAAAAGATCCAAGGCATTCCCTGAGGGACCTGTCTTCTCTGGGACCAGCTGGAAGGAAGGGCAGAGTAAGGGCCAGGCACAGGGTTGGGAGTCTGTTTGAGGCAGCGCTGAGCCTGAGTCTGCTGCAGGTACCTGGCTCAGGAGCTCTGGAGGAAGTGGCCGCCTGTTCACTGAGGCTGCCTTCTGGAGCAGATGTTTGGCCTCCTCTATCTTCCCCTGGGCAAGCAGCCATCGTGGAGATTCGGGCAGAACGCTGCCAAACATAAACGGCTATGACCTCGGGTTCTGGAGTCCTGTGCAGCCCTCCCAGTGTTCCAGTGCACACTGAGCCTCCCTCTCCACCTTCATGGGATCTGTCTTCTGAGTCCTGCCAGCACTCCCAACAAAGGGTGCCTGCTGGCAAGCATCCCCTTACCAGAAGTAGAAGAAGAGCAGGAAGACAGGTGTGGTCCCTATGATCTGAAGGAGTCTCCAGTTTCGGACACCGTAGGCCAGGCCTGCCAGCACCATCAGCCCCAGGGCAAAATTCATCTGGGTCAAGATCATGGCCCGAGTCCTCCATGAGGGCCCGACCCACTCCGAAACTGTAGAAATAGAAGGTAAGCCTGGGCCAGACTCTGACCACTCACTCTTGTTGATTTCCAGGTAGAAGTCAGTCAAGTATGAGCCTCAGCTGTAGCACAGGCAGCTCTGCTCTGGCCTCCTGAGCTTCATCTGACTGACACTGAACCCACAGGCAATTTAAGGCCTGTGAGGAGCTCAGGACTCAGACTGTACCTGAAGGCTCCAGGGCCTAGCTACTCACCGAGAATAATGGTACTTAACATATAGCCAGCGACAGCAGTAGCCGAGAAAAAGCGCAGGGCCATGTAGAGCTCAAAATTGGGCACAAAGGCTGTGGCCAGGCCTGTGATGCCTGACAGGAGCAGCTGTACCAGTAGAGAGGCTCTGCGGCCGATCCTGAGGTGAAGAGAGACAGGTCTGTGGGAGGAGCAGGCCTTCCTAGGATTGAATCAAGGGAGAGTGAGGAAGCCCTATGCTGGGGTCTCTGTCAGATGGAGGAAGTATGGCCTTTCCTTGGGGCCCCGCTGGAGGGTGGGCCACATGGAAAGCACCAGGGGAATAATACCAGGAGCCTAAAGGATCACTGGATCAATAACACATACCAGTCACAGACGGGCCCAAAGACAAGGGCCCCAACAAGAAGTCCAGCCATGAACACTGACTGAGAGGTCTCCTTGAGGTAATTCCGATCACACACTAGGTCAAACTGAGAAAGAATCAAGACATATAAGATTAAATATAGTAGTGAGGGACAACTTCACCATCCAAGCCCCAAGGTCCTATGTTGGTACCATGTTGGAACCACGGGTATCACAGTGAAATCACTGAGCACAGGGTTTGGTTTTGTTTTGTTTTTGTCTTTCTGAGACAGGGTCTCCCTTTAGTTCCAACTGACCTAGAGCTCACTTTGTAGACCAGGCTGGCCTTGAATTCACAGAGATCCACCTGCCTCTGCCTCCTGAGTGCTGGGATTAAAGGCATGTGCCACGACACTCAGTTCAGTACAGAGTTACGTAGCTATCTTTGAATTCTGGCAGATATCACACAAACTACCAGCCAGATGCAGGCAGGCCAAGATCTAGAGAGATGTTGGGAATGTAGGATGCCATGCAAGAAAGCATGAGGACGGATGAGTGAACATGAAAAGAGACAGGGTATGACAGGAAGACAGGAGAAGAGGACCCCAGGCAGAGCTGAGGAAATGGACAGATGGAAGTGGGGAGGTACAAGAGGTTGGGCAGGAATCAAGGCAGGCAGTTAGTTGGGCAGATGGACAGAGGGACAATGCAAGAGACAGAGGATACTGAAAATTGATCAGACACATGGACAGCAGAGCAGTCAGGGCAAATGAGAGAGGTGTCTGGAGTCAGCCAGCATGCAGAGCTCAAAGCTGAGCACAGAGGCTGTGGGCAGTCCCATGATGCCCAACAGGAGCATCAGGATTCTGTACCAAGATGGCTGGCAAAGGGGAAAACAGGTATGTAGATGGTCACCCATACAGGCATAGGGACAGAAGACAGCAGCAAGCAGCAACCAAAGACATAGGGTTAGAGGAACAGACAAAACATTATGCAAAAGACAGAAAAT
This sequence comes from Rhizomys pruinosus, assembly GCA_009823505.1. NCBI lineage: Eukaryota > Metazoa > Chordata > Mammalia > Rodentia > Spalacidae > Rhizomys > Rhizomys pruinosus. The sequence continues at coordinate 3,958,442 of VZQC01006589.1, forward strand.
AGGCAATCCTACCTCATTCTTTAGAGACTGAGGCCGGTTCTCAGGATACTCCCACCCTGTCTCACAGGATTGTGTCTCATTGAAGTGATGGTTTGCGATGTCTTCCAGGCTGGCATTGTTAGGGGGTGGCCGGAACATAAGACAGGACTCCAGTCTGCCTGCAGTGTCATTGGGTATGCTTAGGGCCAGCTGCTCGGCAACACTCAGGTTGAAAGTGTGGTTCTTGACCCAGATCACTGAACAGTGGTGGGCTTCATCCAGAACCATGAAGACCTGGCCAAACACGAAGAATGCAGACAGTAAGTTGGGGATCCCCATCAGAACCATCACTCGTACCTGGAAGCGACCAAAGTCGCCTACTTCAGCCAGTATCTGAGCAAACTGAGCCATGTCTACAGGTCAGTTGTCAACTTGGGAAGACAAGCCAGCTCTCAAACTTCGCTCTGGGGTAGTAGCTCATCTGGGCAGTAGTGATAGTTGCATTAATGTTTAACCCAGCCTTGCTAAGCTCCACCTGTTGATTTATACCTTATCTCCATAGCCAGTCACCTTCAACAAAATGATAATGGTAATGATAAAGCAAGATAATAGTAAAAATAATAGCTCACAGCTGTCAACCTCATGCGGTCACCAACTGTAACATTTTAAACTCAGATCCTTAGAGTATGTGCAATACTCTAAGAGACACTCATCTCTTCCAGGGACTGGCGACCACTAGAAATAGGGAATATATCAGTTGCAAAGCAAGAACCCTCATGACAATGGTCTTACTCAGCACTGAACCCTGGAACCCTGCACACATAGTACAATACTGACCTGCCAGGAAAGGCATGCAGGAAAGGCATGCTTACTATTGCAATAGTTGCAAGACTGTTTATGGGAGTAACTGATTATTCACTTGATTAGATTTGAGGCCTGTTCCACAGGAAAGAATTCATGGTTGGTACTGTAAACATGGTCACAACCCATGGATATGGAACTCACTGGCCCTAGGGGAGAAACTATTGACTTTTTTTCTGAATAGTCATGAGGTCAAACTATCGTCTAAATATTTGGGGGGGTGGGTATTTATTTTTATTTTATGTCTATGAGTATTATGCCTGCATGTGTGTAAATGCACCTATGTTGTGCAGTGCCCCCAGAAGAAAAGGGTGTTAGATCTCCTGGAACTGGAGGTACAAATGGTTGTTAGCCACTATGTGGGTGCTGGGATTTGAATCTGAGTCCTCTGCAGGAACAGTCAGTACTCTTAACCACTGAGACATCTCTCCAGCCCTAAATGTTTATGTATTTATCCATAGAGGCGTGCCCTCGATCTTGGTCAGAGAGGCTTCGTACTGCAGTGGGTAGTAGTTAATGCAGAGCCACAACTTCTCAAAGTGTTGACAATGAGTGACTGTGAGTGGTGAGCCAGAGGGAACACCCATGTCAATCCCTCACTCCAAAGTAGGACACATCACAGAAGAGAGGCTGAAGAATGGAAAGATCGATTGGGAGGAGTGCTGTGAAATGCTGGCCTCTAGAAGTGGTACAGCAGCTGTGGTTATGCATACAAGATCAAGCCAGTTAAAAACTCGAGCATTTTGGAAGTGGAAACCATCTAAATGTCTATCATCTTATGAATGCATGAAGAAACCATGGCACATATATACAGTGGAATACTATTCACCATAAAACAGAATGAAATCCTGACTTTTGTAATAACATACATGAAACTAGAGATCATTGTGTTAACTGAAATAAGCCAGTCACAGAAAGATAAATACCACATGCTCTCACATGTGAAATCTTTTTTTTTCTCTTTTTTTATTGATGTTTTGTGTATTTCATATATCATTTTCCAATTCAGTTCAGGCATATATCCCCTTCCCTTCCCCCCACCCCACCCCTACCCATCCCAGATCATGCATTCTGCTGTAACTTTTCTGCGTCTTTCTCTGTTTTTTTTTTTTTTCATTGCTCTGAATCAACAATGGATTATTCTGCCAAGGAGATGTTGGCCAGGGATCCAAGCCCCCACAAAAGGTAGAAGGCTCCTTGCCTCCAAAACTGGGATATCTGCAGGAAGAGAGGAGAATAAGGCCCTGCTGTTGAGACCTGAAGTTAACATGGGAGATGTATGAGACCCACTTAAGTTACAGATGGTCTCTGAATCCAGAGAGTGTTACCAAAGGCCACTAAAGCAAATAGGTCTCCTTGAGTCAAAGCAAGACTCCTCCGTCAGCACCAGCACACCTCATCTGGCCTGGAAAAGCTTGTGCAGCAGTGGCAGCCATATGTCTGTATATCCCAACTCTAATTGGCTATTAGCTCTCTCCTTGGAGGAAAACAGGCTGATGCCACAAACTTGTCATCCTCTAGTGTTAGGAGACATTATAAGCCACAAAGACTGTCATACTTAACAGGAAGAAAATGTAATTCTGAATTACATACCATCCAAAAACTGTCATACAAAGTAACCTACAATAACAATAGTATGTTTAAACCTATATATCTAATTGCGTGTGCTTCATTGTAGGATTGAAAGGCTATATTATTAACTGTTTAAGTCCCTAATATCTAATTGCATGTGCTTCATTAGTAGGTTTTTTTTTATGCGCTGGAGCTGGCAGCCCATGAAAGAAAACAGCCCCAGAATTGACTAGAGACCAAGAACAGCTCCAAGAGAAAGTTGACTGTGTTTTGCTTTCTCATCCACCGTGCCCCTTTTCTAAGCCTAGAAATCTGCGGAAGAGGGGGCATGGTAGATAGTAAGGGCTACGGTTTGGGGTGAATGTGAAACTAAACAATATAGACTGGACACTCATTTGATCAACTTGATTGAACATACAAGACCCCCCCCTGCTGGATGGTGGGACCCATAGAGCTGTGTGGGTCTTGGCACAACTGCTCCGGAAATTGGTTTTACATGAAGGATGCTTGTACTCACAGATAATCACTACTGTTAAAAAAAATTGAAAAAAAAAAAACAGAGAAAGACGCAGAAAAAGTTACAGCAGAATGATGATCTGGGATGGGTAGGGGTGGGTGGGGGAAGGGAAGGGGATATATGCCTGAACTGAATGGAAAATGATATATGAAATACAACAAAACAAAATAGAAAAAAGAGAAAAAAAAAGATTTCAACATGTGAGAGCATGTGGTATTTATCTTTCTGTGACTGGCTTATTTCAGTTAACACAATGATCTCTAGTTTCTGTATGTTATTACAAAAGTCGGATTTCATTCTGTTTTATGGTGAATAGTATTCCACTGTATATATGTGCCATGGTTTCTTCATGCATTCATAAGATGATAGACATTTAGATGGTTTCCACTTTCCAAAATGCTCGAGTTTTTAACTGGCTGATCTTGTATGCATAACCACAGCTGCTGTNTCCTGTATTAATATATTTTGCTTAAGTGCATAGCTTAAGGAGACTTTAGCATTGTATTTGGTTCTGAATAGAGAATAATCCCCCTCACAATTTCTATGTCCATTAGTCAATCAAAGAAGGCAGTTCTACTGATTTTACAAGAGAATACCTCTATAACAGCTGGCTCCAATCTACAGCTGGAGAACGACCTCATCATCCTCATATTTCTCCTTATTCTATGGGGGGAGTTAAGAAAGTCTCTTGTATTAAAACCTTTGTGGCACCTAGAAGGTAAGCTTCATTAGGATTCATTAAAAATTGTTGTTACCAGTAGGATCCAGAGAGGGGCCTGGTGTTTTTTAATTTTATATGCATGAGTGTTTTGCCTGCATGTATGTAAGTACATCCATGTCATGCAATGCCCATAGAGGTCAGAAGAAGAGGGTGTCAGATCCCCCTGGAACTGGAGTTACAGATGGTTGTTAGCTACCATGTGGGTGCTGGGAACCAAACCCCGGTCCTCTGCAAGAGTAACCAGTGCTCATCCCTTCCTTCATCGGCCATCTCTCCAGCCCTTCAACTTCTCACCGGCTGTGGTGGTACATGCCATAAATCCTAGCAGAGGCAGGCAGATCTCTGTGAGTTCAAGGCCAGCTTGGTCTACAGAGTGAGTTCCAGGCCACCTGGGGCTACAGGGAGACCCTGTCTCAAAAAGACCAAAAAAAAAAGTTGATCTCAGAAAAGATGGGAGCAGAAGAGAGACTGCTAGAGTCCAGAGAGAAGGGCTGATGAAGGAAGGGTGAACAAGGGTTAATCAATGGCTACTAGATAAAAGTCATGAGAAAGTTCTAGTGTACTCCTGCATGACAGGGTGACCGTAGATGATGCATGCTCTTGTCTAACCTGTATGTTGCAACAAAAGTTTAAAAGGTTTTGGAAAGTTTCTAAAAATGATTAATACTTAAGGAGAAAGATATGCTTACACTGATTTCAGCACTACACTACATAGACAGGTATCCAAACATTGCTTGGGCAGGGAGTGGTGGCACACGCCTTTAATCCCAACTCTGGAGGCAGAGGCAGGTGGATCTCTGTGAATTCAAGGCCAGCCTGGTCTATATAGCAAGTTCTAGGTCAGCTGGGGCTACAAGGAGACCCTGTCTAAAAACACCAAAAAAAAACCCAAAATAAAACCAAAAAACAAACAAACAAAAAACCCATTGCTTGGTTTCTATAAACATATTTGATTAAAAAAACCATTTTATTTATTTTTATTTTATGTGTATGAGTGTATCACCTGCATATATGCAAATGCAGCCATGTCATGCCATGCCCTAGGGGTCAGAGAGGGCTTTGGATCCCCTGGAAGTACAGGACAGTTTTAACTGCCATGTGGATGCTGGGAATCGAACCAGGGTCCTCTGCAAGAGTAGCCAGTTGCTCTTAACTGATGAGCCATCTCTCCAGCCCCTGCCGTAGGCAGGCTGTCCTTGCCCCAGGGATTACCTCCATGCCCATGCACATATGGGCAGTACCAAATGGACTCTATGTGTGATATTGTTTTAAAAAGGACATGGAGTTGGGAAGTAGATTTGTTGGGGGTGTGTGAAAGTTGGAAAGAAGGAATGGAGGACTGGATATGACTAAACTACAATGTATAGACCTATGAATTTTTCAAATAATTTTTGAAAAAAGAACCCAGGCTACATCTAATTCTACAGGGGCCATTCTTGCCCATGACCCTGATGATAGTTTTCTGCTCTGTCTATCTGCTGGTCTAACTTTTCTGATAGTGTGTAATGCTGACTAATTCCAATGGCAGGCTGGTAGAGAGATGTGTCCTTTTTCTTCATGACCAAAGGCAATCCATTAAGGGAAAGCTACGTGTTGCATTTTGAGTTTTAATCAAAGAAGAAACCATTAGTACCTTTGCTATATTTAAAACAAATGCAGGCTGTCCCAGGTTAAGGGAAGACCATTATCCTGCCTATTCTAGTTTCTCTTCAATTGCTGTGACAAAACACTCTGACCAAAACCAACTTGGGGAGGAAAGGGTTTATTTGGCTCACCACTCCTGGGTAACAATTCATCACTTAGGGAGCCCAGCATAGGAACTCAGGGCAGGAACCTGGAGGCAGGAGCTAAGCACAGGCCATGGAGGAATGCTTCTTACTGGCTTGCTCCCCTGGCTCATGCCCAGCCTGCTTTCTTATACTGTACAGAAAAACCTGCCCAGGGGTGGCACCACCCATAGTGGTCTGGGTCCTCCCATATAACTCAACAATCAAGACAATACTCCACAGATGTGGCCACAGTCCAGTCCAATGGAGCCAATTCCTCAATTGAGGCTCCCTCAACCTAGGTGTATCAACTTGACACTAAGCTATCCAGCACAACTGACCCCTTGTCAACTTGACACACAAAAAACATCAGTATTAAACCATCACCTTTCCATTTCTTGTCCCCAAGGTATGATGTTAACATTAATCACAACATTAGACAGTACAACCTTAAAAGCCCCACAGTTCTTAAAAAGTCCAAATACTTAAAAGTTCACAGTTTGTTAAAAGTCTCTTAACTGTGGGCTCCTGTAAAATCCAAAACAAGTACTGTCTTATTTCTCTTTTTTTCTTAATTTTCTATTGGGCTTTTGTGCATTTCATACAATATTTCTTTTTTTTTTTTAATTTTATTTATTTCTGTATGTGTATGAATGTACTGTCTGCATGCAAGTTTGTGCACCCGTGTCGTGCAATGCCGCGGAGGTCAGAAGAGGGTCTCGGATTCCCCTGGGACTGGAGTTCTCCTGGAATTGGAGTTTCAGACGGTTCGGCCGCCATGTGGGTGCTGGGGATCGAACCCGGGTCCTCTGCAAGAGCGGTCGGCGCTCTTAACCGCTAGGCCATCTCTCCAGCCCCTCATACAATATTTCTTAATCAAGTTTATGCCCATCCCCTCATTCATGCCCAACCCCCGTACTTGTGCATTCTGCCATACATGTTAAGTCCAGTCTTGTATCTTTTTCTCAAGTCTTTTTTTTTTTTTTTTTACTTTTTTGATGCAGAAGTTTACTGTCTGGGTAAGTTCTTTGAGCAAGTCTTTTTGTTGCTGTTTTTCCCTTTAATTTTTTTTTCTCCAAAAAGCTCTGGGATCACCAGCTCCATCTCAGCATCTTGAGTGCTGGGATCACAGGCTCCATCTCAGCATCTCGAGCCCTGGGATCTGGAGCTCTATCTCAGCATCTTGAGTGCTGGAATCTCAGGCTCCATCTTGGCATCTTGAGTCCTGGCATCCCAGGCTTGTCTTATTTCAAAGGGAAGAATCAGACACACCTAAGTAAAACCTAAGTCCCAGAAGATTTCACCACAGTGATGCTTGTCTCTTGTTACTTACAGCTGATTTTTCAGCCCCACCTAACCAGCATCAATGGCCATAGTATAACAAAGGTTTCACTTCAGGTTCTGGTCTCTTGTTACTTACAGAGGACTCTTCAACCCCAGCTGACTAGAACCCATAGATTCTTAATTTAAATATATCATATGAACAGCTCTGATGGTCTCTGCTTCCCCTTGAAGCTTCACAAACCAGGCCTCCATCACCTACAACTCTTTCAGCATAACTGTTCCAAGTTCACAGCAACAAACTTTAGACACTCAATGATTTTTCTAGCCCAAAGCTCCAAACACTTCCACAATCCTCCCCCGAAACACCAAGGTCAGGTCTGTCACAGCAATATGCCACTCTTGGCACCAATTATGTTCTAGTTTCTCATCACTTGCTGGGACAACACACTCTGACCAAAACCAACTTGGGGAGGAAAGGGTTTGTTTGGCTCACATCTCCTGGGTCACAGTTCATCACTAAGGGAGCCCAAGGCAGGAGCTCAGGGCAGGAACCTGGAAGCAGGAGCTGGAGCACAGGCCATGGAGGAATGCTGTTTATTGGCTTGCTCATGCCCAGCCTGCTTTCTTATACTGTACATAGCAACCTGCTCAGGGATGGCACCACCCATAGTGGGCTGGGCCTCCCATATAACTCAGCAATCAAGACAATACTCCACAGATGTGGCCACAGGCCAGTCCAATGGACACTAAGCTAACAAGCACATCCCCCTCCCATAAAGCACATTTTTTACAGGGTCTCTCTGTAGCCCCAGCTGTCCCGGAACTCCCTATGTAGACCAGGCTGGTCTTGAACTCCCAGAAGTCCACCTGCCTCTGCCTCCTGAGGGCTGGGATTAAAGGCATGCACCACCAAGCCCAGCGAGACTTCTTAACACTCCTCAGCATGGCAGGTCATAGTGTTACATGCCTTTAATCCCAGCACCTGGCACAGGCAGGTGGATCTCTAGGTTCCAGGCCAGCTGGGGCTATAGGGGAAAAAAGTATCTTAATCTCCCACAAGTCTATGATAACAGGAATACAGGACAAAGTCACCCTCTATAACAACAGCTTGTGCATGTGTACATAAGCATGGGCATGTGTGTGCCTGATTATGTATTCATAGGTAGAGCTTTTCATGTTCTGAATTTTGAACCATTTTAAGAAATGGGGGGAAGAACAGAAATGGAGGGAATATAGGAAAGCAAGGTAGTACAGGGCAGCCCTGCAGCAGCACTGCCTGCACTGGCCTGCTGGCCGGCAAAGCCTCCATATCACATAGCGATTTCTTCTTTGCTCTATCCCCAGTTCCATCATCTGGCTCACTACTGCGCCCAGCCGTTACTTCTTCCTCTCCATTATGAGCATTCTTATTCTCAGCATTACTTCTACTAAACTGGGGGAGGGGAGAGTTGCTAGAGATATTGCTAAAACTCTTTCCCTGGGGGAGAGATATAAACAAGGTCCACCCCCCTCCCAACACCCCAACTACAAACAATTCCACCGAAGATCACCCTGGAGAACCAATGAGCAATGGGTGAAGGGTCACTTTCAGGGAGCACAGGTGCTGCCCCTAAGGCCACACTGGAAAGTCTTCATCCACCATGGATAATGGCTTCCCCATAGCTGCAAAAATGAAGCCCCCCCTTAGAATTCCCCAGCCTGTATACTCCGCCCCTCTCCCACAGCATGTGCAGTTAGGGCTGAAATGCCCACCGTAAGTTAGGAGGTGAGGCTGGATACACAGGCAAGAGTCCAGTGACTCTCTCTACCCCTCCTTCTATGCAGGGGGTGGGGAGGTCTGGGAGGATAGGTCATCAGTCAACAGTGTGTAGATCGTTGGCAAGCTGCACAGCTGAGCTCGGGAAGGTGGTGTGTCTCAGACCCAGGACAGACTTATACAACACTCAACCCCTTCTTCCAACTCTCACATTCTTTCTGTCACCCTCCTCTGCAAGAGTCCCTGAGCCTTGGAGGGACTGACATGGATGTCTGTTTCCCAATCCAGCTAGGTACCATGTCCTTCAATTCCTTTTTGTTCCACCCCCATCTCCACAATGTGACGACTGGCAAGTCTCAGTGGTATCCTACTACAAAGCACCAATGAAGAGGAAGAAAACAGGAAGTGGAAAAAGCATGTGATGGACACTGTGGAGCTGACCTATGACTGTAAACACCAATGTTGGGAAGCACCTTATCCCACAGGTCATTTAACAAGGCAGTAGCAGTTGCTTCTCCATTGGAGCCTATGACTTAGCCGTCACAAGCTTTTATCTAAGTTCCTAGTACAAGATATGAGTTCCCCCTGTGGCCTGGGCCTTATGTCCAATCCAAAAGCTAGTTCTAGCCTTAAACCCCTGCATCAGTACTACATAAGCTGGCATGTCTTGCCTACAGCCTTCACCATGAAGCATGCAGGTACAACAGGACAACTTTGGGTCTTAATTCTACTCAGCAACCTTCACACCTTTTGGCACTGCGAGAGCTAGCTCACAGGAAGAGGGACACTTCTGGCTCAGTCCTAGTTTTATTTCTCCAAGCCCTGCAAACAAAATAGATATCTTCAGAAATAGGGTCTTACCATCTAGGTCTAGTATGCAACCAATGGGCATGGTTTAATAACCTTTATTCTTCTGGGAGTGACTCCCTGGTCAAAAGTCCTTGGGGGTGCAACACACCTCTGTTACAGGGGTTTTCATTTAACAATTGCATAGCTTCTGGGCCTTCTTACACCCCCTCCTGTGTTTAGGGCTTTCAGTTGTTGCTTCAACAACCCATTCTTTCTTCTGATTAACCCTGTTCTCATAGTGACAGAAGTTGGAAGCAGCATTGCAACTGAGGGTTGTCCTCAGCCTAGGTTTGCACATTAGTGCCTTGTCGCTATCAGTTCTCCATGAGGACCCATACATGACAGAGTGGGGCAAAGTTCTTGATGGTGGCTTTACCTTTATTGTTCCTTTGCAGGAGGCTTGCATAAAATAAAGGCCATGGAGATGTCTTCAGAAGTGAAGGCATGGGCTGGAGAGATGGCCTAGCGGTTAAGAGCGCTGACCGCTCTTGCAGAGGACCCGGGTTCGATCCCCAGCACCCACATGGCGGCTGAGAACCATCTGTAACTCCAATTCCAGGAGAACTCCAGTTCCAGGGGAATCCGAGACCCTCTTCTGACCTCCATGGCATTGCACGACACGGGTGCACAGACCTACATGCAGACAGTACATTCATAAAAATAAATAAATAAATATTAAAAAAAATAAATTATTGGAAAGCCTAATTTAATAAAAAAAAAAAAAAAAAAAAAAAAAGAAGTGAGGGCATACCTGCTGCCAGGAGCTCCATTCAATCTCCTTGCCAGTCCCAAGCAGAGCAGGTTGACTTATGCACGTGTCCCATCATAGAAGGGACATGCTGTTTCAGATAACCAAGGTGAGGCTGGTAATAGATTCCACGGGATGCAAAGCTTTATATACCACCAGCAACTGCTGTTCTAGGGACTCTTCAGCACCCCTAGGACTGGGATTCCCAACATTCTTACAGCTTCTAGGAGCCTCTATTCCCATTCCCACAAGTCTACAACAGCCTGGTCCTGTAATGCTAAAGACTGAACAAAGAGCCTTCCTGCATTTCCCTGCTGACCCCATTGGGGCTGGCTCAAGCTCCCCACCCTGCCCCGGGCCAAAGGAAGTAAGGCCCCACCCTCTCCTACTCTACCAGCCAATTCCCTGCATCAGACAGGCCCTGAGTCAGCTCCTGGGCTGAGGTCACAGCTTTAGCCTCTCCATCACCAAAACTTGGCTTCTGGGGTCAGCTCTGGCTGGACAAACTGTCTCCACCTGTAGTGTACCCTTTCCCAGGAGAGGTACCCTGCTTAGTTTATGGGGAATCACTATCCCCCACCAGTGGGGGGGCAATCTTGATCTTCTGCACCTGTATTGTTTTAACATGCATGCCAACTCTGAACTATTCCTCAGGCTTTGAAACCTTCCAGAATTAGTGTAGAATTTGGTTTTCTGTCAGTTTTTTCCTTAGGAACTCGGGCTTGATAGAAATCTTGTCATATTTCCCTCTGAGTAACTCAAACAGACCTTTCTCTCTGCTTCCCCTTTTTCTTATCTCCTGTAGATAGCTTTAGCACTTCATGGACACACCTTACACACTGGTCTAAGTCACTTAGATCTGTCAAAGCCTTTCCCACTTTAAGATCCTGCCCCACTAAGGTACTCGGCAAAGCCACTAAGGCTCTGCACCAATCTCAAGGTCCCTGCTGAACCAAATGAACAGTCCTAGCTGGTCCAGTGAACTAGGCATCATATATTGCTTTCCTCCTATCTAGTTCCCACAGTAGTGTGCCTGTCCTCACATCCTCTCTGATATACATGGGGACCTCCTTTGGTGATGACCGAGTATCTCTAATGGTGCATTTGAGCCAGCCTATCTGAGACTGGCTCCCCTTGTTATGCAGCCTGTGTCTCAAGGAGGGATGGTTTGTTATGTTGCTCATTTTCTCTGCTTCCCCAGTACTCAGACTGATCCCATCATCTCCTCCCTGTGGGCTCACTCTTTTTTTTTTTTAATTAGTTTTTATTGATGCTTTGTGCATTTCATACATTTTTTCCAATTCAGTTCAGGCTTATTTCCCTTTCCCTCCCCCTCCCACCCCCACCCCATCCCAGATCATGCATTCTGCCATAACTGTCCTGCATCTTTCTCTCAGTTTTTTTTTTTTTCATTTTTAGCTATAAGTGATAATCCATGAGTACAAGCATCCTTCATGCAAAACCTATCTGCAGCCTGTTGTGCCCAAACACCTACAGCCCAACCATCAGTGGGGGTGACAGGTTGTTTGTTCAATCAAGTTGATCAAATGAGTGTCCAGCTAATTGTCTGTTTTCACCATTCACCCCAATCGCAGCCTTTACATTCTACCACGCCCCTCTTCCGCAGGTTGTTCCCTACTTAGAAAAGGGGCACAGTGTATGAGAGGGTAAAACAGTTCCACTCTTCTATGACTGTTGACTTGGACTCATCTGGTCAATTCTGGCTGTTTCCTTTCATGGGCTGACATTTTGTCCAGGAATAACCTTTCGATCCTACTAATGAAGAACAAGCAATTAGATAAATAGGTATTTAAGAGCACACTAAAGTTATGGTAGGTTACTTTAGCATAGACACATATGTTGGTGATATGTTAATCGTAATTACATTTTCCCCCCTGTAAATATGACAGGTCTTACGTGGCTTATAACATCTCATAACACTGTAAGGATGTAAGCGTGTGGCATCAGCCATGGGGTATTTCTCCAAGAAGAGCCCAATAGCCAATTAGATGTGGGAATACAAGGCACAATGGCTGCCTCTGCTGCACTATTTTCCAGGCAGGTGAGGTGGTCGGTGCTGACGTTGAGTCTTGCTTGACTCAGGGAGCCCCATTTTTGCTTTATTGGTTTAGTGGCCTTTGGTAACACTCTCTGGCATTCCAGAGGCCATCTGTACACTTGCATGTGTGGTCTCAATACATCCCTCCCATGTTAACGTCAGGTCTTCGCAGCAGGGTCTTATTGCCTCCCTCCGTAGGTATCCCAACTAGGGCAGGAGCCCTTACCTTTTTTGGGGCCTTGGATCCCCTGCCAACATCACCTGGTAGAACATCCATTCTGATGTCAGAGCTCCTGTATTAATATATGGGCTCACTCTTATAGTGCCAGAAGGTGCTAAGATTGCTGGGGGGAATTAAAGCCAAAAGTTGTACTCAGCTGTGAAATCTGCACTCTTCATGGTGAAAACACCAGGCAAAATGTGCCAGCTTATGTAATAGCTGCACAAGTGGTAATGGATAGAATCAACCTTCTTTTAAATTTTTTTCATTTTTCAGGGCTATAGTCATAAAAACAGCCTGGTACTGGCACAAAAACATACCTGTTGACCAATGGAACAAACTGAAGATCCAAACTTCAGCGCATACAATTTCAGCAGCCACCTATTTTTGACCAGGGGGGCCAAGAAGACACAATGGAGCAAAGACAGCATCTTCAACAAGTGGTGTTGGTAAAACTGATCACCACTTGTAGAAGATGAAATTAAATCCCTCCTCTCGCCCTGTACAGAAGTCAACTCCAGATGAATCAAGAATCTCAACGTGAAACCCCAAACTCTGAAGCAAATAGAAGAAAAAGTTGGCAGCAGACATATAGACAGTAGGCATAAGACTTCCTAAATCAGACAGCAGCTGTGCAAGAATTAAGGTCAACAATTGACAAATGGGACCTCATTAAACTCAAAAGCTTCTGTACATCAAAAGAAACAATCAAGGAAGTGAAGACAAAACCCACAGAGTGGGAGGAAACCTTCACTGCAGATACATCTGACAAAGTATTGATTTCCAGAATATATAAACTACTCAAAAAACAAAAAAGAAAGAAAACAAATGATCCACTCAAAAGATGGAGCAAAGAGCTGAACAGAGACTTCACAAGTGAGGAATTAGAGATGGCTGAGAAACACCTTAAGAAGTGTTCAAAACCACTTTAAGATATCATCTTACTCCAATAAGACTGGCTAGGATCAAGAAAACAAATGATACCAAGTGCTGGAGAGGTTGTGGAGAAAGGGGAATACTCATCCACTGCTGGTGGGAATGTAAACTGGTACAGCCACTATGGAAAGCAGTGTGGAGAACCCTTGGAAGACTTGGAATGAACTTACCACCGGACCCAGCCATACCACTCCTAGGCACATACCCTCAAGTCTCACCCCACCACAGAGATACATGCACGGCCATGTTTATTTCAGTTCTCTTCACAATAGCAAGGAGCTAGAACCAACCCAAATGCCCTTCAACTGATGAGTGGATAGAGAAAATGTGGTACATCTACACAATGGAATTTTATGCAGCAGTAAAGAAAGATGACATCCTGAGCTTTGCAGGAAAATGGCTGGAGCAAGAGGACATCATGCTGAGCCAAGTAACACAGTCCCAGAAAAACAAACGACAAATGGTATCCCTCATCTGTGGATGCTAGTGCCAATTACCTAGTTGTAAGTAATTCTTGTGCATGGCCCCTTGAGCTTTTGTCCAAGCAGTTGGGAGTGATGCATATTGGAAAGAAAATAAATAAATAAATAAATAAAAATAATACTTTACATCTTGTAATTATCACATTTCCTTCCATTCAATAAAAAGTGCTTTGGAAAATAAAAAAAATTTATTTATTAAATTTATGTATAGATGTATTGCCTGCATGTGTGTAAATGTGCCCATATCATGCAAGGCCCCTGGAGGTCAGAAGAGCACACTGGATCCCCTGGAATTGAAGCCATGGAGGCTGTTAGCTACCATGTGGGTGCTGGGAATCAAACCTAGCTCCTCTGCAAGAGCAGCCAGTATTCTCAACCACTGAGCCATCTCTCCAGCCCCAGAAACGACTTTCTGACTGGACTTAATGCCTACTGAACAGGGGAACTCACATCTGCATGCTTGTGCTTAGCTGGCTTTCTCCATTCTTAATCTCAGCCTAGGGAACGCCGCTGCCTACAGTGGATGGGCCTGCCTACCTGGACATATTTAGTCAGTCTCACCCCCAGGCCGACCCGATGTAGCCAATCTCTATTAAGATTCTTCCCAGATGATTCTAGATTGTGTCAGGTTGACAACTAGAACTAACCGTCTATCACCCACACAACAAACAAAAAAGCTGGGACACATGAGCAGTACATAACTGAAGAAATACCTAGAGTTGATCTTCAGTTGGAATTATGATTTCTCAATCTTGATAGTAAAATATCAGGTATCAGTGGCCCCATTTTACATTCCCCAAATATTTGTTGGTTTACTTCTCTTCTTAACCTTGTCTTCTCAAATCCCCATTCTGTCAAGATTGTCCTAAACCGTGGTGCCCAGATGCACAGATTAGGTTTCCTTTTTGGAGGCAGCCCTCTTAAGATCAGTCTGTTTCTGTTTTATAGCCTCACTGACCTGGGAGGAAGGTAGAGCTCAATGTGAAGATAAGTCTTTCTGTACTTGCTTTCGTTTAAGGTAAATACTAGAAAGGTCACTACCAATAGTTTTCTAACCACTAGGCCACTTTAAGTAGAATAAATAAATTCTGCTTATACAGGGTATCAAGAAAATTATCAGCAATGATGTCTGTGGAGGGAGATGCATGTATGTGGGATAGGGTGAGAGAGGTTATCCTCAGACAGCTTAAAAGAAAAACTTTGGGTAGATTAAACTTGGCAAAGTTTGAGTTTTTTAAAAAAACAAACACTCTTGGGGCTGGAGAGGTGGCTCAGTGGTTAGGAGCACCAACTGCTCTTGCAGAGGACATGGGTTTGATTCCCAGCACCCACATGGTGGCTAAGACCATCTTTAAGCCAGGCATGGTGGTGCACACCTTTAGTCCTAGCACTCAGGAGGCAAAGGCACGCAGATCTCTGAGTTCAAGGCCATCTTGGTCTACAGAGTGAGTTCCAGGACAGCTGGGGCAAGGGAGACCCTGCCTATAAATTAATTAACTAACAAATTAATTAATTAAACACTCTTGTGTGTGAACCTGAACAAGAAAGATTGGACTCAATGGGGGGGATGAAGTTGGGTGGATAGAGAGCTGAGGGTGGAGCTGGGAGTAGCTAGGGAGGGGAAATACACTGTATGAAGTTCTCAAAGAATAAGTAAGTTTGCTGTGTGTGATCCATGAACTGGGCAGCATCGTCAACCAGAAGAGATGCAGAGAGCCCCACCTAGCAATGTGGGAGGCAGTTTATACAGAAAAAGGAAATGATATGTAGAAATTTAAATTGGTCACCGACCTAAATACAAAAGACAAAATTATACATTCCAGAAGATAACAGGAGGAATAAACTTTGCCATAGAAATGGCTTTTTTAAAAGAAATGGCTTTTTAAAAATTAAGAGGCATAACTTATAAAATAATTGATAAGCTGCCCTTCACTTAAAATGGTTCACGTTGGAGTCACTGTTAAATGCTGGACATGGTGGTATACACCTTTAATCCCAGCACTCAAGAGGCAGAGGCAAGCAGATCTCTGTGACTTCAAGGCCAGCCTGGTCTACACAGCAAGTTCCAGGCCAGGTGGGGCTACAGGAAAACCCCATCTCACAAAGATCAAAAAAAAAAAAAAAAGAAAGAAAAAGAAAGATATTATTAAAAGACTCAGATGTTAGCCAGGTGTGGTGGTGCATGCCTTTAATCCCAGGCAAAGGCAGGTGGATCTCTGTAAATTCAAGGCCAGCCTGGTTGACATAGTGAGTTCCAGGACAGCTGGAGCTACAGGGAGACCCTATCTCAAAAAGAAAAAAAATTCAGATTTTAAGCTCTCTCTGATAATGGACTGCTATCAAAAGTATAGAAACACATTTTTCGTCTGCTTATTTATTTAGATACAGTATCCCCTAGCTGGCCTAGAACTCACTTTGTACACAAGCTGGCTTCAATCTCACAGAAATCTACCTGCCTCTACCTCCTGAGAACTGGGATTAAAGATGTGTGCCATTATCCCTGACTAAAAATCTTTTTTTAAAATAAAAGATCTCGTTATATTGCCCAGGTTAACCTTGAACTTCTGGTCTCCTAATTTACCAATCCAAGGCACAAAAATTCAATAAAAAATACATTGAGGCTGGCCATGGTGGCGCACCCCTTTAATCCCAGCACTCCGGAGGCAGAGGCAGCCTGGTTTACAGAGCAAGTTTCAGGACAGCTGGAGCTACAGGGAGACCCTGTCTGAAAAATAAAAAAAAAAAAAAAAAAAAGAGGAAAGGAAAGGGCAAAGAAAAGGAAAGAACAAACTACATTTTAATGCCAGATCATTATTGCTGAGCATGGGGGGCGCACACCTTTAATCCCAGGACTCAGGTGACAGAGGCAGGTGGATCCCTGAGTTCAAGGCCAGCCTGGTCTACATAGTGAGTTCCAGGCCAGCTGGGGCAAGAGGGGGACCCTGTCTAAAAAAAGAAAAAAAAACAAACAAACAACAATAAAAAACAGCATGTGGCTAGTTATAGAAGTGGCACAAGCCTATAATTCCAGCACTTGGGAGGTGAAGGCAGGAGAATCAAGAGTTCAAGACGAGCCCTAACCAGTTAAGAGCCCAGTCTGGGCTACAAAAAAAGATAAACTTCAGTGTGGAAAATAGGAATGTTGGTCATGTGACATCTAAAGAGGTTAAGGCCAAGCATGGTAGTCCACGCCTTTACTCCCAGCACTTAGGAGGCGGAGGCAGGCGGATCTCTGAGTTCAAGGCCAGCCTAGCCTATATAGCTAGTTCCAGGCCAGCTGGAGCTTCAGGGAGACCCTGAGCCAAAATAAACATTCCTAGCCTAATAGAGGCATGAGAAATTCCCCATATCTTCAGCAGCAGATCCACCTCAATTCCGACATAAAACCAAACAGTAAAGAGAAACCTTCCGATNCCAAGGTGAGAGGGTGTGGGAGAAGGGGAACACTCATCCAATGCGGTGGTGAAAATGTAAACTGGTACAGCCACATGGAAAGCAGTGGAGAACCCTTGGAAGACGATGAATGAACTTACACCACCGGACCCAGCCATGACCACTCCTAGGCAATGCCCTCAAGTCTCACCCCCAACAGAGATACATGCACGGCCCATGTTTATTTCAGTTTCTTCACAATAGCAAGGAGCTAAACCAACCAAATGCCCTTCAACTGAATGAGAGAAAAATGTGGTTACATCTACACAAGTTAATGTTCTTGCAGCAGGTAAAAGAAGATGACATCCTGAGCTTTGCAGGCAGAAATGGCTGGAGCAAAGACATCAATTCTGAGGCAATAACGACAGTCCCAGAAAAAAACAAACAAATGGTATCACCGATCTGTGGATGATAGTGCCAATATACTAAGTTGTAAGTACATGTAATCTTGTGCAGGCCCCCCTTGAGCTTTGACCGAAGCAGTTGGAGTGATGCATATTGTAAAGAAAATAAATAAATAAATAAATAAAATAATACTTTAATCTTGTTTTCACTTTCTTTATTTTTTTATTGTTTTGTTTTTTTTTAAAATAAAAAAAATTTATTTATTAAATTTATGTAAGATGTATTGCCTGCAATGTGTTAAATGTGCCCATAGATCAGCAAGGCCCCGGGTGAGGTCAGAAGAGCACCTGATCACACTGGAATTGAAGCCATGGAGGCTGTTAGCTAACCATGTGGGTGCTGGATCAAACCTACTCCTCTCGCAAGAGCAGCCAGATATTCTCAACACACTGACCATCTCTCCAGCCCCAGAAACTTTTTTTTTTTGACTTTTGTCTTTGGATTTAAGTGCCTAATTGAAAGGGGACTAATCGCATGCTTGTGCTTAGCTGGCTTTCTCCCATTCTTAATCCTCAGCCTAGGGAACGCCGCTGCCTACAGTGGAGGGTGCCTACCGGGGACATATTGTAGTCAGTCTCCTACCCACCCCCGAGGCCCGACGACCCGATGTAGCCAATCTCAGAGAATAAATTCTCCCAATATTCTAGAGTTGTGTTCAGTTGACAACTAGAACTAACCGTCTATCACCCACACAACAAACAAAAAAGCTTGGGACCACATGAGCATACATAACTGAAGAAATACCTAGAGTGGAGCTTCAGTTGGAATTATGATTTTTCTCTCTTGAGAGTAAAAATATCAGGTATCAGTGGCCCCATTTTACATTCCCCAAATATTTGTTGGTTTACTTCTCTTCTTAACCTTGTCTTCTCAAATCCCCATTCTGTCAAGATTGTCCTAAACCGTGGTGCCCAGATGCACAGATTAGGTTTCCTTTTTGGAGGCAGCCCTCTTAAGATCAGTCTGTTTCTGTTTTATAGCCTCACTGACCTGGGAGGAAGGTAGAGCTCAATGTGAAGATAAGTCTTTCTGTACTTGCTTTCGTTTAAGGTAAATACTAGAAAGGTCACTACCAATAGTTTTCTAACCACTAGGCCACTTTAAGTAGAATAAATAAATTCTGCTTATACAGGGTATCAAGAAAATTATCAGCAATGATGTCTGTGGAGGGAGATGCATGTATGTGGGATAGGGTGAGAGAGGTTATCCTCAGACAGCTTAAAAGAAAAACTTTGGGTAGATTAAACTTGGCAAAGTTTGAGTTTTTTTCAACAAAACAACACTCTTTGGGGGCTGGAGAGGTGGCTCAGTGGTAGGAAGCACCAACTGCTCTTGCAGAGGACATGGGTTTGGATATCCCAGCACCCACATGGTGGCTAAGAACCAATCTGTAAGCAGGCATGGTGGTGCACGCCTTTAATCCCAGCACTCATGAGAGTCAAAGGCACAGCAGATCTCTGAGTTTAAGGCCATCTTGGTCTACAGAGGGAGTTCCAGGACAGGCTGGGGCAAGGGGAGACCCTGCCATAATAAATTACCTAACAATATTAATTATTAATAAACACTCGTGTGGTGAACCTGAACAGGAAAGATTGGACTCAATGGGGGGGTTGCAGTTGGGTGGAGCTGGGAGTAGCTAGGGAGGGGAAACACACTGTACAAAGTTCTCAAAGAATAAGTGAGTTTGCTGTGTGTGATCCATGAGCTGGGCAGCATCCTCAACCAGAAGAGATGCAGAGAGCCCCACCTAGCAATGTGGGAGGCAGTTTATACAGAAAAAGGAAATGATATGTAGAAATTTAAATTGGTCACCGACCTAAATACAAAGACAAAATTATACATTCCAGAAGATAACAGGAGGAAGAACTTTGCCATAGAAATGGCTTTTTTAAAAGAAAATGGCTTGTTAAAAATTAAGAGGCATAACTTATAAAATAATTGATAAGCTGCCCTTCACTAAAACTTGGTTCACGTTGGAGTCACTGTTAAAATGCTGGACATGGTGGTATACACACTTTATCCCAGCAACTCAAGAGGCAGAGGCAAGCAGATCTCTGTGACTTCAAGGCCAGCCGGGTCTACAAGCAGTTTCCATGGCAGGTGTGGGCTACAGGAAAACACCATCTCACAAAGATCAAAAAAAAAAAAAAAGAAAAAAAAGAAAGATATTATAAAGACTAGAGTTAGCCGGTGTGGAGGTCAATGCATCACAATTAATCCACACGGAGGCAAAGGCAGGTGATCTCTGAAATTCAAAGGCCAGCTGTTGACATATGAAGATTCCTTCCAGGACAAGCTGGAGCTACAGGAGACCCTATCGCTAAAAAGAAAAAAATTCAGATTTTAAGCGTCTCTTGATAGATGGGACTGCATCAAAAGTATAGAAAACAATTTTTCCGTCTGCTTATTTATTTAGATACAGTATCCCATAGCTGGCCTGGAACTCACTTTGTAGCACAAGCGGGTTCAATCTCACAGAAATCTACCTGCTCTACCCTGCACTGTAGAACTGATATTAACAAGATGTGTGCATTATACCCTGACTAAAAAATCTTTTTTTAAATAAAAGATCTCGTTATATTGCCCAGGTACCTTGAACTTCTGGTCCCTAATTTACCAATCCAGCAAAAATTCAATAAAAAATACATTGAGGCTGGCCAGGTGGCCACCCCTTTAAATCCCAGCACGCACGAGGCAGAGAGCAGGTGGTCTCTGTGCGTTCAAGGCCAGCTGGTTTACAGAGCAAGTTTCAGGACAGCTGGAGCTACAGGGAGACCCTGTCTGAAAAATACCAAAAAAAAAAAAAAAAAACCAACAAAAAAAACCCCACGCATTGAAAAGAAAAATAAAAAGGTGGCTCAGTGGAAGAGCACATAAGATCCCAGGGTTGGTTCCCAGCAACTGACAGCACTAACAACATGACTGTAACCTCCAGTTCCATGGGATCCGACACCCCTTCTGTCTCCCACAGGCATGTGCATGTAAACAGTGGCACATTTACTTACTGCAGACAAAACTAATGCAGATTAAGAAAGTAAAAAAAAAAATAAAAATTTGTTTTTTAATATCTATGTAAGCCCAGGCTAGTCTCTGAAAATCCTGGTGAACCCATCCCTGCCTCGCTTAGCAAACCCAGTGCTGGGATTAGAGGTTTTCTTGTAGCCTAGCTACAAGAAAACCCTTAAACTCAATAAGAAAATAACTGAGTAGGGCTGGAGGATGGCCAAGCAGTTAAGAGCGACTGACTGCTCTTGGCAGGAGAACCCCAGGATCCATTCCCAGCACCCGAAGGTGGCTATGAACTGCCTTTAATGCTGGGTGTGGTGGCAAAGAGCTTTGGTCTAGCACGTTGGGAGGCAGAAGCAAGGTGGATCTCTGTGAAGTTCTCGTGAGGTTAAGGCCAGCCTGTTCTACAGGGCGACGACGTGAGGGCCAGGCAGCTGGTGGCTAGTAGAAACGGGGGGGGAAAAAAAAAAAAAAAAAGAAACATTAAAAACAGATAAAAGTCTATCAACTATCTATATATAAATGGACTTTTAACCTTTGCACTTTACATATAAGTAGAAGTATCAAATCAAACCAATCAGCATAACATTTCTTTCCTACTAGCTTGGCAAAATAAAAATCTATGATAAGACATCCTGTTGGCAAGTTCATGCTTAAGTAAATAAATGATTCAGTCCACAGAAGGGAAAGTTCTTCCCCAGGGCAGAATTCCAATAATCAGGACTGAAGTAACATTGATTCAGCAAAAGTCATCCAGGGATGCTGAAGCAAGCATAAAAATATTTACATAGTTCCACAGTATCTCTCCATAATATATTAACTGCATAAAGAAAAGCAGTTAACTTTACAACAGAGATCCCCAGCACACTTCTTAACCACGTGACCTGTAGAGGCATATTTACATCACATTCCTCCAGATGATATTGTTAGAGCAGGTCAGAAAGCATTAATCAAAAGGGAAGGTTAATCGTGCAAGAGCAAGTCTCTAGTTGACGCAGGCTGCTCCCTCCCACCTTGACTTCAATGGCTCCCATGAC
The DNA here is from genome assembly GCA_009823505.1 of Rhizomys pruinosus. Taxonomy (NCBI): domain Eukaryota; kingdom Metazoa; phylum Chordata; class Mammalia; order Rodentia; family Spalacidae; genus Rhizomys; species Rhizomys pruinosus. The sequence goes on from VZQC01006589.1 coordinate 3,980,072, forward strand.
TTCCCCTCCTGTGACCACAGCTGCAAAAGTACAATTCCTGCTGCTCTGCACCTGAGTTCTTAGTTCCCATGGCTACCTGAGGTCAGGATGAACTTTCCCAGCCCTGAAGGAGTGCTTCCCACACCCTAAGGAGCCCATTCCTCTCCAAGGGGCTTTTCACACTGCTAAACACAACCAATCAGCTTAAAGGTCACCACTGCTTGCATTGTGTTTCCATAGCCTCAAAACTGTTTCTATAACATCACCAAATTCCTCCAGTTTGTGGTTTTTTTTCTTTTCTTTAAAAGATCTCTGTAACAGTAGAGGTCACACCATTCCCTGCTTGGAGTGGGTTGCATTCCTGATGTGTCAACAATTGCCCCCGCAATTGCCCCCACATCAGCTTTTTCAATTGGGTTCTGGTGTACCAGCAAATTAAATAAATTTTGTATTAAAGATTGAATTCTGGGCTTGAGAGTTTGTTGTGTGTTTTTCAAACCTAACAATATAATTTGAAGAGCCTGGTGTTAGTTCTTGGTTCTGTCCCAAAATATTCAACATGGACTTAACCCTGAGAAACCACCAGACAAACCCAAATTGAGGGATATTCTCCAAAGTAACTAGACATTACTTTTCAAGTGTCAAGACCACAAGAAATGAAGACAGACAAAGGTATGATAGACTTAAGGAGACTAAGGAAATAGGAAAGCTCAATACTAATATGCAATCCGGGACTGAATTCAGAGAATAATGCTGGAGTAATGGAAGGTTTCTTGCATCAGTCTGTGTAGATTGGTCAATGGTATCCTATCAAGATCAATGTCCTGATTTTGATAACTATATACAGTTATGTATGATCTTCACATTAAGAAAAGCTGGCCTGGTGGCACACACCTTTAATCCTAGCACTTGGGAGGCAGAGGCAGAAAGATCTCTGTGAATGAGTTAGAGGACAGCTGGGGCTACAGAGAGACCCTGTCTCAAAAAGACCAAAAAACCCCACAAAGCTGGGAGGCAGATGTAGGTGAATTCTTTGTATTGTTTTTGCATTTTTTTTTTTTGAGACAGGGTCTCTCTGTAGCCCCAGCTGTCCTGGATCACATTATGTAGATCAGGCTGACCATGAACTCACAGAGATCTGCCGGCATCTGCCTCCCAAGAACTAGGATTGAAGGTATGTGCCAACACACCCTGAAATTATTTTTTTTAACTCTGAAATTACTTGAAAATAAGAGAAAAAGTAGAAGACTTGATATGTCATCTTACCAATACATGCAGGAAGCAGATCACCAGCATATGCACTAGAATAATGCAAATTGAGGCTGGAGAGGTGGCCTACCAGTTAAAAGCGCTGACTGCTCTTACAGAGGACCCGGATTCGATCCCCAGAACCCACATGGTGGCCAAGAACCATCTGAAACTCCAATTCCAGGAGAACTCCAGTTCCAGGGGAATCTGTCACCCTCTTCTGACCTCTGTGGCATTGCATGACACGGGTGCACAGACCTGCATGCAGACAGTACATTGATACACATACAGAAATAAATAAAAATTAAAGAAAAGAATAATTCAAATTAAGAAACTCCTGTATGGGGCTGTGGGGATAGCACAGCCATTAAAGGCTGAGGCTAAGAACTGCCAAAAAAAAAAAGAAAGTAACTCCTCTTATATACCTCTTATAATAGTCACATGTAAAATAGTGACACCATCAGGTGAGGCTAAGGATGAAGTAGAAAACAGAATACCAAGACTAGAAGATAAAGTGGAAGAATAGAGCTACTCAAGCAAAGATTATGAAAAATTAAAAACAACAACATGGGAATGGAATAATCAGGAAGTGTGGGACCCCGTGAAAAGACCAAACCTCCACGTCATACGCATAGGGGAAGGAGAATGGCAGTGGCCAGACCTTCAACAGGACTGTAGACAAAATTCCCCAAATTAAGGAAAGACATATCCATACAAATATAAGGAGCACGTAGAAGACCAAATAGGATCAGAAAAGAAACTCCCCATGCTGTATCATAGTAAAAACACTCAATGATCAGAACAAAGAGAGAATACTGAAAGTTGTAGAAGAAAAACAAGTCACATATAAAGGAAAACTCATCAGAATTACAACTGACTTTTCAATTCAAACTATGAAAGCCAGAACCTAGACCAAAGTCTTCCCAGTTCTACTGATTATAGATGCCGACCCAGAACACTTTACCCAGAAATAATGTCTATTATAGTTGAAGGTGAAAAAAAATCAACCGGGCTTGGTGGTGCACACATTTAATCCTAGCACTTGGGAGGCAGAGGCATGTGGATCTTTGTGAGTTCAAGGCCAGCCTGGTCTACAGAGCGAGTTCCAGGACAGCTGGGGCTACAGGGAGACCCTGTCTTGAAAAACAGAAAACAAAAAAAAAACAACAACAACAACAACAAAATCTTCCAGGACATGAATCGGCCAAAAGAATTCAAGTCCAGAAAATCAGTCCTTCAGAGAATACTTGAAGCAATACAAAGAGCAGGAAAAAGGAACAAATATACCCAAGTGGCAACAGAAAGAAGTTAAATGAAGGTATAACTGTGGGAATACTAAGCTAGACCAACAAGGAAAACAATGGGAACCAATACATATCTCTCAATAATAACTTTAAATATCAATGCCTGAACTCTCCAAGAGACATAGTGTAGTGGAATGGATTAAGAAACAAAATCCATCTTTTGTTTTGTTTTGTTTTGTTTTTTGAGACAGCATCTCCCTATACCCCCAGCTGTCCTGGAACTCACTGTGTAGATCAGGCTGGCCTTGAACTCACAGAGATCCACCGGCCACTGCCTCCCAAGTGCTAGGACCAAAGGAGTGCACCACCACGCTTAAAGATGGTTCTTGGCCGCCATGTGGGTGCTGGAAATTGAACCTGGGTCCTCTACCAGAGCAGTCGGCACTGTTAACCACTGAGCCATCTCTCCAGCCCCACAAAATCTATCTTTTTGTTGTCTGAAAGAAACCCATCTCACCTTCAAGGGCATACACTATCTTAAGGTGAAAGGGTGGGAAAAAATATTCCAAGCAAATGTCACTAAGAAGCAAGCAGGAGTTGGTAATCTAATATCACACAAAATAAGACTTCAAACTAAAAGTAATCAGAAGAGATAAAGAGGGTAACTTCATTCTTATCAAAGGATCAACTAGCCAAGAAGACATTACAATCATGAATATATGCACACCAAACTCTGGTGCACCCAAATTCATATATACAATACTACAGGACTTAAAGACACAAATTAATCTGAACACACTCATACTACGGGACTTCAATACTCAACTGTGCTCATTAGACAGGTCAAACCAGACAGAATAAACAGAGAGACATCTGAACTGGATACAATACATCAAATGGACCTGACAGACATCTACTGAGTATTCCACCCAAACAAAGAATATACCTTCTGAGATCTCCAGAGACCAGCTCAGGCAAGCACATGGTGGCTATGAACTGCCTTTAAGCCAGGTGTCATGGCGCAAGCCTTTGGTCCTAGCACTTGGGAGGCAGAGGCAGGTGGATCTCTGTGACAAGTATTGCTCTAGGGTGATAGACACTATTTTTAAAAAAGATTACTTTAGGTTTTTGGTACTAGGGATTGAACCTGGGGCATTGGACATGCAAAGAATGTGCTCTGCCATGGAGCCAGTAATTTTAGAAAGTTTGTCAAAATGGAGAAATATGTATATATATTTGCACAAATATAGATATTTGATTGATATATATATATATATATGTGTGTGTGTGTATATTTGTGTATATTTGATAGAGTCCAAAGCAGAGGGCAAGTTAGATGCCTCATCAGATAAAGGTGCTTGCCACCAGGTCTAATGACCTGAGTTCGATACCCAGAACCTACATGGTGGAGGAAAAAACTGACCCTGTGCATGTGTCCTCTTGACTTCCATATGTGTGCCATGGTAACTGAGCAGCTGGATGGGCTGGAGAGATCAGTGGTCAGTGGTTAAGAGGACTGGCTGCTCTTCTAGTGGACCTGGGTTTGGTTCCCAGCACCCACGTGGTGGCTAAGAGCCACCAATAACTTCAGTTCCATGGAGTTGATATGGATTTTAAACTCATAAAGGGTGAGGAGAGGTTGTAGAATTTTCATGTATGAGATTTGAGAAAACACACAAATGAAATTGGTGTGGGAGCGGATAATGTAGTTTGGTCTTTATATAAACTGTCAAGTTGCATGTGACTAGGTCATTAACTTTTGTGAGATCTTTCAGTGTTCAGTGATATTTGATACCTTCAGTACATAGGTGCTTTTCTTTGCAAGAGCTTTGACATGTGCTGTCTTGTGGGAGAACTAAAACTAGTGCTTAAGGATGCATTCACTTAGCATGGTGGCTAGAGGCAGGTGAATCTCTGCAAGATAGGGGCCTTCCTCAGCTCCATACTGAGGTCTGGGGCTAATGGGACTCTGTCTCAAAAAAAAAGTTCACCCCCCCAAAAAAAAATGTTCCCCTCAAGGCTAGAGAGCTCAGTATTTAAGAGCACTGGCTGCTCTTTGCAGAGGACCTGCATTCAGTTCCCAGCATTGACATGACCACTCACAGTAAGTAGTCTGTAACTCCGTTTCTATGGGAACCAACACCATCTTCTGCCCTCCATGAACACCACTTACATACAAGCAGGAAAAACACACACCTAAAAATAAAACTAAATCCTTAATATATCCTCCTTCTTCCAATGTTCCTTAGCTAGGTGTTCTAACCCCTTGGGCTCTGGGGTTCTGGGAGATGGGTGTGCAGAGGAGCAGACTTGTTATGTTGGTTTTTATTTTCTTAGTCAAACAACCTGGGAAGTCATAAGTTTGGGGGTTTATTTGTTTTGTTAATTGAGGATATTTATAATTTTGAATTAGAAATTGAAATAATGTATAACCTTCAATAGATCAGAATTACTTCAGGCAGAAGAGTTTGAGTATGTTACACAGTCATGCAATGAAACTATTGTTTTGTGTTTATCCTCCTGTCCTTTGAGAACGATTATCTAGAAATCAGTAGAGAAGGTTGAAAGGATATATTGTCTCAAGGGGCAGGCTTACTGCCTCTCACCTGTAATCCTAGCACTAGAGAGCTGGCCTGGAGAGCTGGCCTAGCACCTGGGAGGCAGAAGCAGGCGGATCTTTGAGAGTTCAAGGCCAGCCTGGTCTACAGAGTGAGTTCCAGGACAGCTGAGGCTACAGGGAGACCCTGTCTCAAAGACCAAAGAAAAGAAAAACAACAAAAGAACAAAGAGCTGTCTTAGCATCATGAGCTAGGGGTAAAGTGAGATGTCAGTTCTTTAGTATCACATTAACAAACAACCCAGGGCGTCTTGCATGCTAGGTATGTACTCTGCCACTGAAATAAAAATCCCCAGTACTTCTTGATTTTTAATTGTAAATCTTAATCTCAAATGTGATTGAATGTTTTTCAAGTTTGAGTAATTAGGAAGTCGTGATTGTAACCATCAAGATTTGTTCTGTTCTTGTTTTTTCCTTTAGTCTTTTTGGGGCAGAATCTCCCACAGCCCAGCCTGTCCTCCATCTCCCCATCCTCCTGCCATCATCTCCCTGGTGCTGGACCACACCTGGCTACTTTGTTGTTGTTTTGAAATAAGATCAGTATGGCCCAGACTGGCCTCAAACTCCTGACCCTCCTGCCTTTATCTCCGGAGTGCATCACCAGTACAGCATCATAGAGCAGATGGACCAGCTTCAAACTCCTGACCCTCCTGCCTTTATCTCCCCAGTGCATCACTAGTACAACATCATAGAGCAGATGGACCCACTTAAAACCCTCAGCTCCTTCCGCCTGCTCATCCTTCTTCCTGCCCTAGCAACTTCCAGTTCTCACTCTTTCCTTGGTTTTCTTTTTTAGAGAATGTCACATCAGACAGTAGTTAGGTAGAATTTCAAATTGGCTTCTGTCATTTAGTAATGTGCATTTAAGGTCCTATTGAAGTTTTTATGTGTTAAATGACATACATGATACATAAAAGGTGTTTTGTAAATTAGTTTTTTAAAAACCTCAAAAATAGCATAAGCTGTTTATGATTTCAGTGGCTGCATATATAGAGGATCTATTACTTTTATTGGCACTTTAATGTGACTGTTTTGTTGAATAGCTTATTAAATGTTCTTCAATGCAATGGAAAAGGTTTTGTTAATTCCTGGATTTTATTTTCTATCCATATTGTTTGTAGGTCTAGAGGATAAACCAGATTACATAAATAACATATTCTTTTGTTGTTTTAAATTCTGGTGGTTTTTTTTTTTTTTTTTTTTTTTGGAATAAATGAACAGTTTAATTTTGCTTCTGTCCCTTGCTGCCTTGCCCGAAAAAGTTTCATTCGCTGTGGCTGTAGTTTTAGTTTCTTGCTTTTGCAAAAACAAAACTTTGTAAGTTCATAGACTTATTTAATGTTTCCTCAATTCTATCCACAGATCTCATACATCCGTTTTGATGCCAGAGCCATGATGTTTTTATTACTATAGCTTGAGTAATATATTAAAATCAGTGATAGTGACAGAAGAATGAAACTAGATCCTTATCCTGCACCAAACCTAATTCTGAATGCATCAAGGACATCAACGTAAGACCCCAAATATGATAGAGGAAAAATTGGGAAATACACTGGAACTTACAAGCACAGAAAGGACTTTCTGAACAGGACCCGCAGCACAGAGGGTTAATGTCTAAAATATACAAAGAACTCAAAAATCAAGGATGAAGAAATCAATCCAATTAATAATTTGAACATAGACCTAGACAAATAGTTTTGCACTGAATACAGGGTAATGTCTGACTCCCTAGTTTTCTTTGTGTTTATTATGTTTCTCTCTCTCTCTCTCTCTCTCTCAGCAACTCCAAGCCATTCCCTGTTCAGCCTGTTCGTAGGACTGATGACCCCTCAGGGGGTGTTGTAGATGTCCTATTAGGCATGAGCCCTCCACAGTCACAGTCATGTGTTATTCCTCTCTGACCAGTTGGGTGTCTTCATATTAATGTATTTTTCTTTGTACAGACACTACTTAGGAAGAACAAGAAGACTGGGTCAAAGACTGACTGAAAGGTGAACTTCAGCTCGAAACAGTAAACTTCTGCATCCAGAATTTTGAGAGAGACTGAGAAAAAGATGAGAAAAACATGTTGACAGAATGAATAGATCTGTGGTGGTGGGGGACAGGAAGGGGGCATGGATCTAGATTTATTGGAAAATCTTGTAGAAATGCAAAGCATCATAAATATTATAAATCTTGATTTTTATATTATAATTCCAGCTATTTGTATCAATTTCATTATCCATTCATCTCATTTTGTTGTTTTGAAGACAAGGCTGGCTCCAGTTCTGACTATTCTCAACAGAACCGCACTACAGGGGTTTGGACAAGTATCTCTGTAGTAGGATATACAGTCTTTTCATATACACTGTAAAGTGACTCATATAGCAGATCTATGTAGCTTTTTAAATTCCACATTGATTTCATAGTGGTTGTACCAGTTTACTCTCCCATCAATTTATTTAAGAACTGATTAAAATTAATTCATGAAGTTTGATAACTCATCTCCTTTGTTTCTCTATATACAATCAATTTCCAATTGCCACAAGCTCTGCAAAAAGTTGTGTATTATAGATAAGTTTCACGTTAAATAAGGGGGATGATACTGAGAAAATGTGGCCTTTACTATTGAAGGAAGAAAGGGTCAAGAAAGCAGGAGAGATAGGGAGAAGGCATCGCCAGAAAAAAGCTGTTTGAAAATGGTATTATGAGATGTAATATTTTCTATGCTATTTTTTAAAAATTAATAGAATTGTTAGACAAAGAGGAAAATGTGACCTTTGAATACTTTTTGGAACTACTGTACTTTTAGAACAGTTTAAAAGTCATCACATAAGGGGCTGGAGAGATGGCCTAGTGGTTAAGAGTGCCAACCGCTCTTGCAGAGGACCCGGGTTCGATCCCCAGCACCCACATGGCGGCCGAGAACCATCTGAAACTCCAATTCCAGGAGAACTCCAGTTCCAGGGGACTCAGACACCCTCTTCTGACCTCCGCGGCATTGCACGACATGGGTGCACACACTTGCATGCAGACAGTACATTCATACACATACAGAAATAAATAAAATTTAAAAAAAAATTTTAATTAAAAAAAGTCATCACATAAATAGGAACCATTTTGTTTAGATTAATAGTTGAGAAGTGTGATGTGAGACATAGTCTGAGTAAGAAATAAGGCCTAGGTCTCAAGTAATAAGAGTCTATTCAATTTTCTATTATTGAAAATATTATTTAATAGGAACCCATGTTTACTGAATGAAATTGGTGTTTTAATAACCTTATATACAGAATTAAAAAACTAGTAGTATCTGATCTTTAATTTTGTTGAAATCAACATTTTATTTTCACAATTCTCCCTGGGACAAAAACGTGTGCCAATAGTAGACATACATCTCAGATAGTTTCAAGCTTAATTCAGCTCTTTCTTCCCAATTCTGTGTGATATGCAAGCAATTTCAAAACCGAGAATTGGATGTTTTCCAATGTGGCAGGAAGTCTTTGAAAATCACTTCCAAAGATTTCCTCATAGTTATAGAAGGTAATAATAATTTGCTAATATATCCATGTAGCTCTCTCGTGTAAACAGATACAGCATTTTATGTGCTTAAGATCATTAACAAATAACAAGTACTATTCTTAAGGCCATTATTTCAATATTCACATACCAGTGACTCTCTGCATTTCCTGCTCCTTTGTATACTTTTCTCCTCCATCGATGTCTTTTCTTTGTCTGATACTGATAAAAGATAATGAAATTTGCATAAAATGAAATTGTATATGATTAATAGAAATGTATCAACTTAGCTAAAATTAAATTTTAGATATATTATTATCACATCTTTCTGATTTGTTGGGAATGTAAGAATTTACTCCCATAGTTCTCCTATGACCTCTAACCAAGGATTGTACATGCATGCATAAGCAAGATGAGAGAAAGTCATGAAAAGAAAGTAATGTGTTTGAACAATACTATTTTTCTTCAAAATTACTCTGTGTGAATGAGTGTGTGTGTGTGTGTGTGAGTGTGTGTGTGTGTGCAGGCCACAAGCCACCCAATGCTGGTTTTCGTCAGGAACCATATGTCTCATTTTTCAATAAGGACTCTGGTTCATCTGCAGTTCCTGTGTAGGCAAGGCTGTGAGGCCAGGGATATCTAGGATCTTTCTGTCTCTACTTCCCCAAGCCGAGATTAAAAAGATATAGCATAATGCTGCACTCTTCTTACATGGATTCTGATAATTGATCTCAAGTCAATACAATTAGAAGAAGAGAATAAAAGATATCCTTGAGGATATCTCTTTTTTAGGAAATAATTTTTTTGGTCTTTTTGAGACAGGGTCTCCCTGTAGCCCCAACTGGCCTGGAACTTGCTCTGTAGACCAGGCTGACCTTGAACTCACAGAGATCTGCTTGCCTCTGCCTCCCAAGTGCAAGGATTAAAGGCATGAGCCACCATGCCTGCCTGAGGATATCTCTTTTTAAATGATGACCCCAATGGAAAACTAAGTTTTGATTATTATTATTATTACTATTATTATTATTATTCACTTCTTGAGACCTTTCCTATTGTTCAGAAGCATGCCTAGAACTCAAATCAATTTGTACCCTCTCTTGGATTCTGCTGTGTCCAATGGATGTTTGTATGGGCTTTTCTTGATTATTACTCAAAGAAGGCCTGTTTCACCTTATGTCTCTTTAGCAGCCAAGGACAAAGCTAGATTTTGAGAGTTACTGCATCCCAAAGTCAGTTCCACTATAGTGACTCAATAAATATGCAAATCTATGATCAGTAAGCATTATCTCCTCTAATTCTGTTATTTCATTTTACTTTTTAAATCTAGGCTTCTGTCCCTCTCATGTCCACACCATTAAAACAGAAGAAGACATCTGGTATTGAAAATTTGATCTTTGTTGCACGACACGGGTGCACAAACCTACATACAGACAGTACACTCATACACATACAAAAATAAAAATTTAAAAAAGAGGGCTGAAGAGATAGCCTAGCAGTTAAGAGCATCGACTGCTCTTGCAGAGGACCCGAGTTCGATCCCCAGCACCCACATGGTGGCAGAGAACCATCTGTAACTTCAAATCCAGGAGAACTCCAGTTCCAGGGGAATCCGAGACCCTCTTCTGACCTCCGCAGCATTGCATGACATGGGTGCACAAACCTACATGCAGATAGTACATTCAAACACATACAAAAATGAATAAAATTTTAAATCAACAAAAGAAAATTTGATCTTTGATCTCACCATGTTGTATTCCACCACATTACCAATGAATCTGTGCTTTCCTTTTCTAAGTTTCTCTGATGGCATTTTAGGTAATACCATCATGAATATTAATTTTTTTTATTTATTTCTGTATGTGTATGAATGTATTGTCTGCAAGCAAGTCTGTGCACCCGTGTCGTGCAATGCCGCGGAGGTCAGAAGAGGGTGTCGGATTCCCCTGGAACTGGAGTTCTCCTGGAATTGGAGTTTCAGACGGTTCTCGGCCGCCATGTGGGTGCTGGGGATCGAACCCCGGTCCTCTGTAAGAGCGGTCAGCGCTCTTAACCGCTAGGCCATCTCTCCAGCCCCCACCATCATGAATATTAAAAGTGTAGGATATTCATGTCAATTCATGTGTGCTTTACATCCTGTATTTTCATTTTCCTTAGGATAACCAAACATAGGTCTGCAAATGGGAACTGTAGTGTCTAAGGCCATCCCATAGTGCTGTCTTGACAGCAGCTAGAATGGCTTTTATCTTTCTGAAAAGGCTAGGACCCTGTCATTCATCTTCTCAAATACTCCAGTATTTCTGCACATTCCTCCACATGCACTTAGGCTGGTTTGTCCTAGTCCCAGTACTCTGCGACATTCTCCGCATTCACTACCACACACCCTCTGTCTACATTGCTGTTTCTTCACACTTGTCAGAGTTTACAAATGCTGTCATCTACATTTCAACTTAGTTCCTTCAGTAGCACACTGTTTCAGCTTCTACAGGAAGTGAGTGAGACATCATAACCATTTTCCTGCCTGCATACTGTAATATACTATTCCTCTGATTAATGAATATATCACTTTAAAGAGCTCCTCTAAAACTATAGAACTTCACCTTTCATGATGGAACTAGCCATGGTGTCGGTTCTCTCAACCATAGTTTCTGCGAAATCAACCTTCTTCTTACTCCGCAGCACAGGCTCAGGGATGTTCTATTAAAATTAAGACTGGTAGTGAGTTGCAGAGAAGAAACATACTTCTCAATTCTAAAATCTGAATATCTCATTTCAAAAGCTCCAAGTCAGGCAAATAAGGGAAGCATGTATTGGAATCCATGTCATTTGAACTGTGAAGAATGTGTACATTATATAAATTCATTTTGTTTTGCATTGTTTTCTTTAGTTGTTTGCAAGTTTTAATTTCTGTAATAGTCATATAATACAGTTTGATGGTATTAGATTCATCCCCCTCTCAGCATCTCTGCCCATTGTCCCACACCAAACTTAATGAACACTATTATATTATATGGCATGGCCCACACAATATGATACGTGTTTTGCAAAGTCTTTAGTGTAGACACATCTACTGAGCCCACCAAGAGCCCCAACCCTGTAAGTCACTGAATTTCCTCCTGGCAGAACCACTAACTAGAAATCCCTGGGAATCTAGGAATCATTTGTGTGTATTATTTGATTTTTTGTTTCTTTTTTTAATTTTAAAATTTGTATTATTTTTAAATTTTTAAAATTAGTATTATTGCCCAGGCAGCAAGGAATTCAACTATGTACATATGACCCTTGATGTCAGTGCTGGTAATAAACCTCTGCCAACATGCCATGCCAGTGTGGAAATAAAACAATGAAGAACTTCTTTGGGGATACCTGTGCATTAGGAGACTTAGAAAACTTCCTGAGGAGTCCAGAATTGACAGAGACAGCTGATGCTCCACATTCATTTTCATGCTCAAAATCAAAGTCAGATAAAGGTCAATTGTTCTCTGGGTCTGTAAGGAAATTTTTCAAATAAATTTTCAATAAAAATATTTCAATTCCTAAACAAATATTATACCACAATCAAAAATCAAATAGATTACCACTTTTCTTTGGTGGCTGAACATATTTCTCATGGTCAGAATGTAAGGACTTGATATCCTAGGGAAAAATAACCATAAAAATAGCATATGTCAACTTTGGTCATTAAAAACAAATTATTTTGATAAGGCCCTCAATTTAAATACTAACATACCAGTGACTCTCTGCATCTACTGCTCGTCTGTATATTTTTCTCCTCTGTGGATGTCTCTTGCTTTCCTGATATTGACACAGCAAAATATAATGAAATATACACAAAATAAAATTGTACATAGTTAACAGAAATGTACTAATTATTTAAAATTAAAATTTGGACTTCATACTCTACCATATTTCAGTTTTGCTTAATTTTAGGTGAAAATGTAATTCTTTTAGAGAGATTTATGATTATGGAAATTTACCATATGCACTATATAATATGTGCCAATGGTAGGAAAAAGAATACAAGATTCATCCATAATCTCATCAAATCGATACAGATGAGCATACTTAAGACAAAATTTTTAATTCCATTTATGTGTGATATTTTAGTTTATACTCTTCTCAGCCTCACTGAAGAGTATTAGTAGTTAGCAAGGTGGCTAAACAAGTCAAAGTTATGGTCAAGAAGGCTGACAATTGGAGTTCAATCCCTGGAGAGGAAATAGATGAACTTCACACCTGTCGTCCTTTCACCCAGATCTGTACATGCACCCATTGGAAGGAAGGAAGGAAGGAAGGAAGGAAGGAAGGAAGGAAGGAAGGAAGGAAGGAAGGAAGGGAGAGAAACAAAAAAGGGAAAGTACTAATATATTTGAACATCAATAATTCTAGAATTACTGTGATTTCTCCAACATACACATATATATATACACAAATATATAGAAGATAGATGATAGATAAATATATTATAGATGATACATATAAAAATAGACTGCTAGATAGCTAGATGGATAGAGGAAATACAAAGTCTTCATTCACACATTGCTTTCATTCACACATTGCTTTCATTCTGTCTCTCTTTTAGCACTCTCCCTGGCATTTGAAACCATCATTGAAGGGACAGGAGACAGCAAATTCCATGGTTCTCACAGGTCAGCCAGATTAGCCTGTTCAGGGATCCCATTTCACAGTGACAGAACCTGTCCCACCACAAAGGTGGATGGCTACTAAGGAACCCTACTCATTCAGCTTTCAAACATCTCTAGTATGTAGTTAGGCACAGTAAGAAATCTGTCCCGCCGGGCATGGTGGTGCATGCCTTTAATCCCAGCACTTGGGAGGCAGAGGCAGGCAGATTCCTGTGAGTTCAAGGGCAGCCTGGTCTACAAAGTGAGCTCCAGGCCAGCTGGGACTAAAGGGAGACCCTGCCTTCAAAAGACAAAAAAAGAAATCTTCAGAAACATGGCATGTTCATGTGAAATGATGAAAGTAGATAAAATGAATTTTCATGGAGATACTAGCAAATTTTGTTTTTGGTCTTTTGAGGCCAGGTCTCCCTTTAACTCTGGCTGTCCTGGAACTCACTCTGTAGACCTGGCTGGCCTTGAACTCACAGAGATCCACCTGCCTCTGCCACCCAAGTGCTAGGATTAGAGGTGCTCACCACCGTGCCCAGCATACCAGCAATTTTATGTAGGCACAGAGGCTCACCTTGCAATACATTCAATTCTGCCTACCAGGGTAGGAATCAGATTAATTTGTAATTCTACAGTATTATGTGGATTTCATGTGTCATGTTAATCGTCATAAGCATCTTATGAAGCAAATATATAACTACTAGTTGACCATATTAAAAACACTATGCCTTTTTTCTTCAGTTATTTGATACTTGGGATCCTCATGACAACTCTGATGTCAGAGAATGTAGAACTTTTTGTGTCTCAAAACTTTCAGACTCTGTAACTACTGTATATGAGTGGAAAGTATATATGCATATTTTAGAATTATAAAATTAAAGGCAGAAAATGTGAATTCCTAAACATAAAAAAGGATTAATAAATAATCAACTGTTAAAAAAATATGCAGCAGCAATGACTTAGGAATCAATGACTTAGGAATTTGAGTATTTCCTGAGTGTGTGTGCAGTATGTGTGTGTGTGTGTGTGTGTGTGCAGTGCAGAAGCCAACCAAAACTGGTTTTCCTCAGGAACCATACTATGCATTTTTGAGACAAGACCTCTGGGTTATCTGGAGTTCCCCGAGTACACAAGGCTACCATGCTAGGGAGATCTAGGATCTCTCTGTCTCCACATCTACTACAATGTCCTACTTTACTTATATGGAGTCAATACAATGAGAAGAACAGAATAAAATATTATCTTGAGGATTAATATGCTGACCCCAAGGGTAAACTATTTTTTTTAATTCTTCACCTCTTTAGACCTTTCCTATTGTCCAGAAACATGCCTAGAACCCAAATCTACTTTTATTCTTTCTTGGATTCTGTTTTAAACTACTCTCCAATGGATGTTAAAATGCATGGGCTTTTCTTGATCATTCCACAAATAATGTCTGTTTGAACTGACACCTCCTCAGCAACCAGGCAAAAGATAGACTTCAAGAGTTGCTGAATCCCAATGTCAGTTCCACCATAGTGACTCAATAATTAATTTGCAAATCCATGGTCAAAAAGAATCTTTCTCCAAATCCTATTATTAGTGAAGAAGCATCTGGTATTGAAAAATTGGTCTTTGACCTCACTATATTGTACTGGACCAAATTGCAGCTCACTCTGTGCTTTCCCTCTCTCAGGTCCTCTGATCGTATTCTGGGTAATATCATCATGAATACTAAACAAGTGTAAAACATTCATTTCAATTCACTGTAATGCATATACACGTTTCCTTTTCTTAGGATCATCAAACATTGGTCTGCCTATAGGGAGCTGTACTGCTCAATATCTCATCAATAGTGAAGAGGGGGCATGGAAGCTCATGCCCCTGCTGTCTGGACACAGCTAGCTGTTAGAATGGCATGTTATCTTTCTGAAAGGCTAGGACCCTGTCATCATGCATTATCTGAAGAATATCAGTATTTTTGCACATTCCTCCACATACACTTAGACTGGTTTGTTCTATTCCCAGTACTCAGTGACTCTCCTCATTACTGTTTCCCTTCCTTATGAGTGTATTGCATACTGTGGGCTGTTACATAGTATTCCCTTGATTTACATAAATGTATATTTAAGGAGCTCCTCTTAAACTGTAGAACTTACCTCTCAGCACAGAACTAGCCATATCAAAATTTACCTGATATGAAAGGTTGTACCAATGTTTTTTCTCCTTCATCTGAGGTAGGTTTTCTTGCTGTGGGTTTAGGCTGGATAGGGTTTGAAGCAACATATTTAGTTAACATACATACACTACAATATGTCCTCAGTAATTCAAGAGAACTTATAATTCATACCTCCAGGGGACGCTGTTTCTCAACCCGTGCTGAAATGAATAGGGAAGAGAGTCAAGATTGTGGCAATATGGCAACCCAGGCTCCACACACATGAAGAGTAGGAGGGATGATTACCATGCTCCACTTTCAATATTATTGCTTAAGTTTTGTGTGTGTTTTTCTGATCAGCATAATAACATGACAGAAATATACTCATGAAAAGAATACATACTTAAAACCTGCAGTTAATATTTCAGAAGTGTGGGAATGTGCCCAGTAAATGGCACTAAAGTAGAGAACTGTGCAACCTCAGTGGGAATATTTTGACTGATCAAGTGAAACGTGGTTGACGATCAGAACAAACCAGGGTCCTGAGAAGATATCAGAACTAACTGCTACAGTCATTCATTATACTAAGATCAGTCACGACACTACAAGCAGGCATTATACTACAATCGGTCATTACACTATAAGCAGGCATTACACTATGATCATTCATTAAACTACAAGAAGGCATTACACTATGATCAGTCATTACCCTACAAGCAGACATTGCACTATGATCAGTCTTTACACTATAAGCAGGCATTACACTATCTATCTATCTATCTATCTATCTATCATGTGCAAGTGGTAGGACAAAGAATACAATGATGTAAAAGATTCATCCATAAGCTCATCAAATAAATGCAAATGAGCATACTTAAGACAAAATTTTAAAATTTCATTGATGCATGATATTTCATGTTCAACTGTTCTCACAGAAGATAATTAGTGGCTGCCAAGGTGGCTCAGCAAGCAAAAGATCTTGCCAAGAAGACTGACAACCAGAGTTGAATCCCTGGAAAGGAAAGGAATGACTCCCACAGTTATCTTATGACCTTGAACCAATACCTGTATATGCATCCGTAGAAAGAAAGAAACAGAGAAAGAGTAAAGAAAAGGAAGGAAGGATGGATGGAGAAGGAACAAAGTATTGATATGTTTGAACAATTCTAGATAGATGATAGATAGATAGATAGATAGATAGATAGATAGATAGATAGATGATAGGTAAGGTAAGGTAAGGTAAGGTAGAGAGAGGCTTCTTTCACACACTGCCATTGTTCTTTTAGGACTCTGCCTTTTGCTTGAATCCATCATTGAAGGGACAAGAGATAGAACACTCCATGGTTCTCACAATTCAACAAGATGAGCCTGTTCATGAAGCCCATGTTCCAGTGAGAGAACCTGTTCCACAAAGATGGATGGCTACTAAGGAACCCTACCCAATCTGCTTCCAAACACTTCAAGAATGAAGATAGAAACACTTAGAAATCTGCACAAACAAGGGCATGTTCACATGAAAAGGAACCACGAAAATAGATAAAATGGATTTTCATATGGTGACAATTTGTAACTAGACACAGTTGCGCACCTTGCAAAATATTCAAGTCACTGTACTAATTTCAGAAAACAGATTATTTTCTAATCTTGCAGTATCATGTGGATTTCATGTGTCATGTCAGTTATAAGCATTTTATGAAGGAAATACCAACTACAAATTGCACATCTTAAAACAGTTGCTTTTTTTTCCTAGCAATGGTGACTGCATACCTGGGCTACTCAGGACAAACTATGAGGTCAGTGAATGTAGAGGCTTCTGCTTCTCTCAACTTATGTAGCAGCAATGAGTTAAGAATTGGGGTATTTTCTGAGTGTGCATGTCTCTCTCTCTCTCTCTCTCTCCTCTCTGTCTCTGCATGTGTGTTGTGTGTGTGTGTGTGTGTGTGTGTGTGTGTGTGCAGGTCAAAGGCCACCCAATGCTGTTTTCCTCAGGAACCACACCTCTCATGTTTGGATACAGGGACTCTGGTTTATCTGGAGTTCCTTGACTAGGGAAAGTTTTCATGCCAGCGAGATCATTTTCATATTCACAACAGTAGTTGGTCATGCTAACCCTGTGAATGATGGGTGTGAGGTTCATATACAGAGGTAGTGGCAGACAACTTAATAGAAAGAAGCATTAAATGGTGAGGATGAACCTGGCCCAGGCCCTCTCCAATTATTCTGGTTCACATCTCTGAACTAGCTTCCTAACTCAGACTAGCTAAATCCTCTAGCCTGGCTTGTTAAGGCCCTACACAGGTGATCCCCACTCCTACCTTGTCCCAATCTACCTGACACCCACAGGCCCTCCTATTACCCTGACCCACCAACTACCCAGACCAGCCTACTACCCTGCAAGATTCTGAAGCACACATCAGCTAACTTTCCATACCTGAGCAAAAAGCAGCCAAGCTACGTAAACAGTATAAACAAAACCAGCATTTAAATAAACAAAGGCAGAATAGAATTCATACTAGACACTCAACCAACAAAAAAAATTCTGATGCCCGAATGACAATGCACAAAGAAAAATAATATGAAAAACTAACAGAATATGTCCCCAGGGAAACCCAACAGTCCTACAGAAATGTACTGCAATGAGAACCACACTGAGAAACTCCATGACACAGAATTTAAAAGAACAGTCATAAACATGATCAAAGATCTTAAAGAAAACACAAACGACACAAAGAACTAAAAAAGGATAGGCATGAACTTATGAAGGAAGCTCAGAAAAGGTGTGACTGAATGAAATAACAAAAGCAACTCACGACTTGAAAAGTGAATTCACAAAACAGATAAAAATATTGAAGGAAAGATAAACTGAAATGAACACGGAATTGAAAAATCAAAAAGCATGGGGCTGAAGAGATGGCCTAGTGGTTAAGAGCACCGACTGCTCTTGCAGAGGACCCGGGTTCGATCCTCAGCACCCACATGGTGGTTGAAAACCATCTTTAATGCCAGTTCTAGGGGAATTTGACGCCCTCTTCTGACCTCCGCTGCTCTTCTGACCTCCGCGGCATTGCACGACACGGGTGCACAGACCTGCATGCAGACAGTAACATTCATACACATACGAAAATAAGTAAAAAAAAGAAAAGAAAAAAAAGAAAAATCAAAAAGCCAATTGGAAACAGAAGAAAGCCTCACAAGTAGATGAATGAAACCAAAAACAGTATATAAATATTGGCTGACAAAGTTGAAGATGTGGACTCCTTAAGCAAAGACTATGTAACATTTTTTAAAACACAGGAAAGGAATATTCAGGAAACGTGCCACAACATGAAAAGATGAACACGTAGAGAAGGAGAAGAATCTCAGGCCAATGGCAATGACCAGATCTTCAATGGGAAAAATAGAAAAAAAGTCCTTCCCTCATTAAGGAAAGACAAACCTATAGAGAAACACACAGAACAGCTGTCAGACAAGACCAGAACAGAAACTCCCCAGGGCATATCTAGAAAAAAACATTAAATGTACAGAACAAAGAGAGAGTATTAACAACTCCTAGAGAAACAAAGTTCCAAATAAAAGAATTACATCAGAATTACACCCGACATTCTCATGTAAATTATAAAAGGAAGAAGAGCCTGGACCAAAGTATTCACAGTTCAAAATCACTATGGATGCCAAACTTGAATACTTTATTCAGCAAAACTACTTGTCATAGTCGGAAGGGAAATTAAAATTTCCCCTGATAGGAATAGGCTGTAGGAATTAAGGTCCACCAGACCAGCCCTACAAAATAAAAAGCAATAGTCAGGGGCTGGAGAGATGGCCTAGCGGTTAAGAGCACTGACCGCTCTTACAGAGGACCCGGGTTCGATCCCCAGCACCCACATGGCAGCTGAGAACCGTCTGAAACTCCGGTTCGGGAGAACTCCAGTTCCAGGGGAATCCGAAACCCTCTTCTGACCTCCGCGGCATTGCACGACACGGGTGCACAAACCTGCATGCAGACAGTACACTCATACACATTCAAAAATAAATAAAAATTAAAAAAAAAAAAGGGGGGGATTATGCTGGGGCTGGAGAGATAGCCTAGCCGTTAAGAGGACCAGGGTTCGATCCCCGGCACCCACATGGTGGCCGAGAACCGTCTGAAACTCCAATTCCAGGAGAACTCCAGTTCCAGGGGAATCCGACACCCTCTTCTGACCTCCGAGGCATTGCACGACACGGGTGCACAGACCTGGATGCAGACAATACATTCATACACATATAGAAATAAATAAAAAAAAAATATATATATATAAAACAATGCTGAATCCAGATTCAGCAAATAGCATATATTAATTTTATGGTCTATCTAATGTGCCAGGAAGACACTATTGCTCAACCTGCTTTCTGAGTATTACTCTTCTGTTGTGAGCAGNGTGTGTGTGTGTGCCTGTCAAAAGGGCCAACCCATGCGGGTTTTCCTCGGAACCACCCCTCTCATGTTTGGTTACAGGGACTCTGGTCGTATCTGAGTTTCCTGACTAGGGAAAGCTTTCATGCAGCGAGATCATTTTCCATATTCAACAACAGTAGTGGTTCCATGCTAACCCTGTGAGATGGGTGTGAGGTCATATACAGAGGGGTAGTGCCCCCCAGACCACTTAATCGAAAGAAGCATTCAAACAGTGAGGATGACCTGGTCCTAGGCCCTCTCAATTATTTGTCCACATCTCGTACTAGGCTTCATAACTCAGGGAATAGCTAAATTCTCTGCCTGGCTTGTTAAGGGCCTACCACAGGTGCTACCCCACTCCTACCTTGCCCATCTACCTGACACCCACAGGCCCTCCTATTACCCTGACCCACCAACTACCAAGACCAGCCTACTACCCTGCAAGAAACTGAAGCACACACCAAGTCTAACACTTCCATACCTGAGCTGGTAAAAAGCAGCCAAGCTACATAAACAGTATAAACAAAACCACATTCAAATAAACAAAGGAAGAATAGAATTCCATATTGGACACGCTATCAACAAAGAACACTTCTGATGCCCGAATGACATGCCCAAAGAAACATAATATGAAAAAAATCAAAATATTGTCCCCAGCCGAAACCCCAAAGTCCTACAGCAAATTAGCACTGGAACCACACTGAGAAAACTCCATGACCAGAAATTTAAAAGAACAGTCATAAAATGATCAAATAATTCAATGAACTTAAAGAAAACACAAAGACACAAAGAAACTACAAACGGATAGGCATGAACTTATGACAGGAAGCTCAGAAAAGGTTGGATGAATGAAATAACAAAAGCAACTCACAACTTGAAAAGTGAATTCACAAAAAAATAAAAATATGAAGGAAACACCAAACTGAATGAACACCGGGAATTGAAAAATAACAAGCATGGGTGAAGAGATGGCCTAGTGGTTAAGAGCACCCGACTGCTCTTGCAGGGGACCCGGGTGTGATCCTCAGCACCCACATGGCTGGAGGATGAGAACCGTCTTTAACACCAAATCCAGGAGAACTCCAACTCCAAGGGAGTCTGAGACCCTCTTCTGACCTCCGCTGCTCTTCTGACCTCCGCGGCATTGCACGAGAAGGGTGCACAGACTGCCATGTAGACAGTAACACTCATACACATACGAACATAAGGTAAAATTCAAAAGACAAGAAAAAAAAGAAAAATCAAAAAGCCAATTGGAAAACAGAAGAAAGCCTCACAAGTAGATGAATGAAACCAAAAACAGTATATAAATATTGGCTGACAAAGTTGAAGATGTGGCCTCCTTTTAAAAAAAAGACTATGTATAATTTTTAAAAACACAGGAACGGAATATTCAGGAAATGTGCCACAACATGAAAAGATGAACACGTAGAGAAGGAGAAGAATCTCAGGCCAATGGCATGACCCGATCTTCAATGGAAAAAAAAATAGAAAAAAAGTCCTTCCCTCATTAAGGAAAGACAAACCATCTAGGAGAAACACACAGAACAGCTATCAGACAAGACAGAACAGAAGCTCCCCAGGGCATATCTAGAAAAAAACATTAAATATACAGAAAAAGAGCGAGTATTCACAAACTCCTAAGAGAAACATAGTCAAATTATAAAAGAATTACATCAGAATTACAACCGAATTCTTCATGTAAATTATCTAAAGGAAGAAGAGCCCTGGACCAAAAGTATCCCACAGTTCAAAATCCCACTCTGATGCCAATCTGAATACTTTATTCCGCCAAAAACTACTTGTAGTCGTCGGAAGGAAATTACAATTTCCCTGATAGGAATAGGCTGCTGTAGGAAATTAAAGGTCCACCAGATCAGCCCCCTACAAAATAAAAACAGCCAATAGTCAGGGCTGGAGAGATGGCTAGCGGTTTTTAAGCGCACTGACCCGCTTTACAGAGGACCCGGTGTTCGATCCCCAGCACCAACATGGAAGCTGCGAACCGTCTGAAACTCCGGTTCGGGCGACTCCGTTCCAGGTGAATCCGAAACCTTTCTGACCTCCGCGCCATTTGCACGGGGACACGGGTGCACCAAACCTTGCACGCAGACAGTACACTCACTTACACATTCAAAAATAAATAAAAATTAAAAAAAAAAAACGCAAAAAGTCAGACTAAAGATAGGAATGAGTACACACAAGAGACTACAAAAAGAAAACAAAATGAAAAAAAAAAAAGGTGGATTACGATAAGAATATGTACCTTCTGTTGTCTTCCAAGAAATCATCTCATTCCTTATGAAATGCACTACTAGGCGAGGTTGAAAAGGATTGGGACATTGGTAGAGGGCCTGTGATCCCCCCTAACGACTTGAATTATGGGACAGTTGTTCTACCATGTGGGTGCTGGGAGCCTGGGGTCCTCTCCACAAAGCAGCCATTTCTTAAAATCACTGAGCTATTATCCTCTCCATCCCCCCTACAAATGCTTTTTCTGATTGGTTGATTTTCATTATTTTATGAGTCGACTTTGCCATCTGAATGTTAAAGTGCACCCACCTGAGCAAATGCCCACTTTAAAGGCCAAACAAAAAAGAAAGATTGTAAGGAAGACAAATGGCAATGACTGGACACGGAACTTTTACAGAAGGTTGTTTGCACTAAGTGTGTGCATGGAACTGAATTCGAGGTCCACTGTAGAGCAGGAGCCTCTCTTCAAACCCCATGTTTTTCTTTCTCATCACAAGGATTATAAAGATTTCAAGGCTACACAATGAAGTAAAATGACATTTTCAAATGGGTTTAGGCTATAAAGTTCATAACGCACTTTTATGGATTTGGATCTCTAGACCTTTAGGCATTTATTAGAGAAATATCATTCAACTTACTTTTCTCTTCTAAAATTGCTCTGTTGGAGGCAGGCTTTCTCACAGTTTCATCTAGAAGGATGTACTATAGGAAAAGCTTACAAACCATCAATTTCCTTGATGGCTTTGTCGACTTCCTCTCTCTCATCTACAGGAAGTTGATCTGACAGTTAACAATCAAAAGAGTGGAAAATTGATTGCTTTTCAAGTGTATTTAGAAAAATCCTAGCCCATACACACTAAATTCCACGGTGTTTCCGACCAGTTGTCCCATGTCCCACTGCAATTCGAACCACGGTTATAGATCTTTGACCCACAAAACTTTGATTTAACTCTAACTGAACGCAGAAAAATTTTTAATGCTCATGACAACAAAATCAGTCCACAATTCAAAACCCACACTAAACTATCTTAACATAAATGGAAACTGCCCTGACTCAGAACAAAGTTTTTTTATTATTTAGCCCAGGTTGCTTGCATAGATTGAGCACATTATTTCTCTAGGCTCATGTCATCGTTCGTAAAACTGGGACACAGGCTGCAGATGAAAATTAGTAAGTGTAAAAAAAATTAAATAAAAAAAAAAAAAAATAAAATTTAGCCAAAGGTACGGTAGAAACGAACATAGGTGTAACATAGGAAAACCCGAGGGGACTATGATTTGGTGTATTCTGTCTGAACTGTTTTGCATCCGTGATCAAAACTCAACATCGGGTATCTGTTTCAATATCTAATATTTTAAGTGTTTTAAGCCAGTAGAAACATAGTTGATCATGCTCTTTGGTAATCGTGTTCATCTCTTTGTCACATTAAACCGGCAACTCAGCCACCTAACAATTTGAAATAACTTTACAATACTAATACCCTAAATTTTAGATAAAAAAATAATTAGACTCTGTTATAATAAATAATAAATTACCACTCTATTAATAAACTGATAAGTTACACTAAGGTCAAAAAATTAATGTCAAGCCCTATCACTACTCTTCCTCTTCTACCTACTCAAACTCATATTTATCTAAAAGGAATAACCACAGATACAACCGACATCCCATCTATGCATTCCTTCTCAGTGGTTCTGCAAATTCTGAAACTGATGGATATCATTCTGTCCCATGTGCCACAGAATTATTGAAATAAGCTGTCTATAAATGATGAAACTACACCAAACAGGTCTCAAAGATTTTCAACTGAAACACACCTATCAGAAGGTTGCAGGAGCATTGTGTAGGGTGGGGGGCAATGAAGGGGAAATGGGTCTAAATTTGATTAAGAAATGTTGTATGAAATGCACCAAACTTCAATAAAAAATATACAAACATAGAATCTACCCATTACATACAACATGAGACATTGTTCTTTCTGGTTCTGGGTTACCTTGGTTAGCACCCATTTACTACAAATTTTGTAATTCTCTCTTACCAGGTGAGTACTATTCCACATTCAAATGTTCCATGCCTTCCTTGGGCATTCGTCTCGGTTGCTTCCTGGCTATTGTAATTAGAGCATAGTTGAATATGGAAGAAGCATTTTTCTAGTAGGATACAGAGTCCTTTGGGTAGATGGCCAAGATGGGTAAGGCTGGATCATGTGGCAACCTATTTCTAGCCTTCAGAGAAATCTCTACACTGATTTCCACAGTGATTGCACCAGTTTACATTCCTACCACCAGTGTATGGTATTCCTCCCTCTGCACATGTTCCATGCATTTGGCATCATTTGGGGGTGGGTTTTATCCATTCTGCCTGGGGCAAAGATGAAATCTCAAAGTGGTTTTGCTTATATGCAATGGCTGAAGTATTGGAATTTTTAAGAAAAAAAATCTCAATAATTTGCTTTCCATAATTTAAAATCTCCATGACACTTTTTGATACAATTTTGAATTGGGTTATTTATTTCTGATATAAATATTTTAGCAGTTTGTATATTCT
The DNA here is from genome assembly GCA_009823505.1 of Rhizomys pruinosus. Lineage (NCBI taxonomy): Eukaryota > Metazoa > Chordata > Mammalia > Rodentia > Spalacidae > Rhizomys > Rhizomys pruinosus. The sequence goes on from VZQC01006589.1 coordinate 4,004,659, forward strand.
AGATACTAACCTTCTGACAGCTGTAGAGCTGGTAAAGTTTGTTCCCATTGTCTAGGTTACATCTTTACTAATCTATTGGCATCCTATCTCCATAAAGCATTTTAGTCTCACTAGTTAGAGATCCTTAATCACCATAGATCCCAGCTGACTGGGAAGGCAAAGCCCTCTTTAGCACACATGGAGACAGAGGAGACATTACGGGGCATAGGTTTCCTAAATCCTACTCATCTATTTTAGATTCAGAGACTTTTGCTAAATGCGTTCTTAGGTGGAATTTGTAAATATCCACAATTGGGGCAGATGATCAAGTAGCTTAGTGATTTTCATTACTATAAAAATCATTTGAAAGCTGGGTGTGGTGGCACATGCCTTTAATCCCAGCACTCGGGAGGCAGAGGCAGGCAGATCTTTGTGAGTTCAAGGCCAGCCTGGTCTACAGAGTGAGTTCCAGGACAACTGGGGCTACAGGGAGACCCTGTCTCAAAAAGACCAAAAAAAAAAAATCATTTGAGTAGCTAATAAAAACTTGCTATTGATTCTGGTAAAGCCTACATGGGCATTCCCAGAACCCAAGAGAGTATTGTCTATAGGCTTCATTTTATTTTACTTTTGTTTTGGGAAAGGCAGGGTTTCCCTGTGGCTCCAGATGGCCTAAAGCTTACTTTGTAGATCAGGCTAGCCTCAATCTCATGGAGACCTAACCTACCTCTGTCTCTCCACCCAAGTGCTGGGACTAAAGGCAAGCACCACAATGCCCCACTCCTATCTAAGCTTTAAAGGGGTCTGCAGGTACCTGTCTAGTATAAACAAAGAGAGGAAACTAATCTCTTATATGATTTGAAACTTTCTAATCGCTTGTATGTGAATATCAGTTTGATCACACTAGTCCAGTTACAGATCTAAGGCCCAGCAGCCAAGGCTAGTGCCTGGTGAAATAGCTGCATTTAAAAGCAGATATGCATGGGGCCCAGCATTGTAACTTTATGTCTGGGGCATGTATGACAAACTGCAGTTGTAGATGCTCATTACAGTAGCACAGGGTCAGTGTGAAGTGCAACATTGAAACAGCAAAAAGAAGGAGAGAACCATTAGAATTACTATTTTCAACCTTCCATCTCACTAGGAACTTAGACCTTCTTAGATTCTCTGGAATTCAAGAGAAGAGTGGAAAAGACAGCTCCCAGGCCAAAGGAATACAAGGGTTCTTTTTATTCCTTGGACATTTCAAGATTGAAAACAGCTCATTAGAAAAACAAAGATGTGAAATGATATGTACCACAAGCACGTGAATTATATATGGAATAAAATTTTTTTTTAATTTTTTTTATTATTATTTATTTTTGTATGTGTATGAATGTATTGTCTGCATGCAGGTCTGTGCACCCGTGTCGTGCAATGCCGCAGAGGTCAGAAGAGGGTCTCGGATTCCCCTGGAACTGGAGTTCTCCTGGAATTGGAGTTACAGATGGTTCTTAGCCGCCATGTGGGTGCTGGGGATCGAACCCGGGTCCTCTGCAAGAGCGTCGGTGCTCTTAACCGCTAGGCTATCTCTCCAGCCCAGAATATAAAAATTTTAAATGCTTAAAATATGAAGATCTTAAAATTCCTGAGCTAGCAAAACAGCAGATTGGAGCTGATGCCAAAATGCAAGAGCTTACTGATTTCCCAAGCTTTCCAACACAGGAATATTGTGTGTGTGTGTGTGTGTGTGTGTGTGTGTGTGTGTGTGTGTGTGTGTGGAGAGAGAGAGAGAGAGAGAGAGAGAGAGAGAGAGAGAGAGAGAAGAGAGAGAATTGAAATGAAGTTACCCTATAATGGGTGACAATGCCCTACCGGGACACTCTGGTATCAAATTAAAAGTCCAGTGTAGTGCCAGAAATGGGGTTTTCTCTTTTTTATCACTGTCCAGTGAGGTCTCAAATACCTACACACATTACTGGCTATTTCCATTGCTGTTATGGTTCAGAAGTTGATGATAGGACCCAATTGATACCATATACTTTGAGTCACAGAACATGGAGCTATCATGCTTTATTGACTTGGCATATTTATCCTTACTGGCTAGCTTTCATAATGTGGGAAGGCTACTGAAAGAGTAAGGTCATCATCCATTTTACTCAACTGTGCACGCTGGGAACTACATAAGGGCTGTCCTGGCAAGATGTACTCACTGGTACAATAGCAGCATGAATGTCATAGGAGTAAACAACCCCCTTCCATGATGGATTTAAGACCCGTATCACAGTTGGAATTAATGCCTGGCACCATCGGGGCAAAGATCCTGTGTCTAGACAGGTCATAGGCCCTAGGGGAGAAGCTACTACTATAAACCTACTAGATGAACACAGTATTAAACCAACTCTGAATGACTGGTCCTTATATGCACAAATGAGTGCATCTCTCAAACCTCATCAGAGAAGCTTCATTTGGCAGTAGATGATGATTAGCACAGAGTCCCACAGCTGGTGAACATGCAGAGAATAAGAGCTGTGGAATGCTCAGCCTTCCATGGTTCAGGGAGCCAGAAAGATTGTAGGAGCCAGAGGAGGAGGATGAGTGCAACAGAATGGCGTGTTCTGGACACAGAGCTGTTGCTCATATGAACTCTGGTTGCAGATGCACAAGACATGCACATCAAGCCCGGCTGAGGGGTCGGTGGGCATGACGTCACTCCCCTAGCTGAGGAGCAGTTGGCAGTTGATAGATGCTGGGAGGAAGTCAGTTTATGTTAAGGGTGTGGTCCCTGGCAGCTCCACAAGCTCCAGGCCATGGCCTCACAATCAAGATATTGGCAGCACAAACTGGACTCAGATTTAAAAAATTGAGGACACATATTTGAGTGGATAAGGAAATGAGGGTAGGTTTGAGAGAGTTGGGAGACAGGGGGCAAATATGTTCAAAATGACTTTTTTAATTTGTCAAAGTCCATGTATCAAAACATTATTATTCTGTAATTATGTATAAGTTTTGTGTTTTATGTACTAAATCAAATCAATTTAATGACAACTATGCCATGCTCAAAAAGACAAAATGAAATATTCTCAGGTCCCCTGAGGACCCAGTGAGCCCAAACCTCAAGTGCCCTCCTGCCCGCTCTATCCCTCAGTTCACTCAGATTTCCAAGTATCAACAAGTTCCCCATATCTCCTGGGCCTCAATGGTCTTTCAGTCTCTCTAGGGTATCCAGGAACTCTAAGTATCCCAGTGACCATCAATCTCCCCAGGAGGCAGTGGCAGGAGCTCACTGTATAGGAAAAGGCAGCAGAGGAACCCGTAAACAGGCACAACTTAAAAGATCATGTGGCCCTGGAAGGCACATGAGTACTGGATATTGGATGCCTATGGATTTCCAGGATGAGGAGAGCTCTGATGCAGATAATGTTGCCACAAGCTCTTAGCCCAACCCCAAGTTTCTTTCCATGCACGTATTTACACACTCAGACTCAGGTGTTTCAAAATTTTTTCACCTACAAACTTAAAAAAAAAATCCTTGAGCTAAGAGATGAAAATACAGATCGGGGATATGATACTTGCCTAACCCATGTGAATCCCTGGGTTCAGTTGCCAGCATCCCCTTTATTCTCCCCAAATTCCTGAGGAAATACTGTATCCATTGCAACTGCCTAGTCTTTCACTTTAATTCGCTTCTGGATATTGGAGTTGACTATCTCGCTGACATTCCAAAACTACCTGAACTAAATGTACAAGACACTTTATTTATTTATTTATTTATTTATTTATTTATTTATTTGTCTTTTCGAGACAGGGTCTCCCTGTATGTAGCCCCAGCTGTCCTGGAAATCACTCTGTAGACCAGGCTGGCCTTGAACTCACAAAGATCCACCTGCCTCTGCCTCCCAAGTGCTAGGATTAATGCTCCCAAGTGCTAGGATCAAAGGCGTGCGCCACCACACCCGGCTACATTATTTATTTTTATTTTGACCTTCAGCTTACTGTTAACAGCTTCATGTCAATACTTACGTTTTACTGTTACTTGCAATAGCATAACGCTTAGCAGACCATCCATTGTGATCTTTTTTCTTGGCATCGACACCACTTTGAAGAAGGTCACTGACGGCAATGCTTGATCTACACCTTACAGCATACATAAGTGTGGTCCTAAAATAGCAGAGATGTAACTTTACTGTTAGGTACTTTAACAAGTTTGTGAAACATATAACTTAATATATTTTCCATTGCCCATCTATACAGAATTGACCATTTACTAACAGATACAAACAGGAAGCCTGTTGTCTCACTAGGGTTGTACATAGAATTTCTAATTCCATGTTCTTTTATAAGCATTTAATGAAGACTTATTCATTTCTTCCCTATCTGATGGAGTATATTGTACTTCATAGCTAAAGTTCAAAGGAGGAAAGTTATTTGCATGAGGAAAACAATAGCATGATTACAAAATAACAATACGAGAGTGATGAAATTTGTCGTAGATAACCATAATAGATGACCTGTAGTTATCATTATAGGACACAGCCCTGCCTGTCACATCAGCTATCATATCTGATGACAAAAAATTCCTGAAACCATAGAATCACAAAGTGTCAACAATTAGGCCCACCTGAGCCTGTGTGAATGTTAAAGTTTGCTTATCATCCAAATAGTTTTTTTCCCCTCATAAAATTTATTCAAAGTAAAATTTAATTCATTTGAACATGGGAAATAAAAATAAAGCATCAAAATAAATGAAGGGGGAAAATGGGAGGCTAAAACACCCCATACGGTAACAAATGGTAACAAACATTCAGGGATAACCTAACGATATTTTGCTAAGAATGAAATTTAACACAGAGTCATCCAGCAGATTACACTTGATTTTGCAATTGAAGCTAAACACAGCATTTTTAAGGGAACACAATTCAACAATCATGGGTGACAAATATTACAGAGGTTAAGAAATTTGCTGCAATTCAGAATTTAAAATGAATGCTTTCAAACAAATAAAATGGGTCTCAAACCCCATTTAGCTAAATAAAGCCAACTGAGGAACCTGGATTGCAAATGATAAACATCACTTTATATTACAGGAAATGTAAACCATACTATACTCTGTTCCTTTTGTTGTTCATGCTGAATAAACATTTTGGTACCACACCGATGGTTCGGGTAGCTGTTTTATCTACATCTCACTGAGAATAAGTGTGCATCTAACTGCACATTGTTAACAGTACAGAACAGCACTAACTTTGGAAAAGTGAAAGGACCGTACCTTCCTAGAAAATCATATGTATGTACATCTGCTCCACTGTAAAGTAAAAATTGGGCCAGTTTCAATCTGTTTTCCTTCATAGCAAGTAAAAGTGGTGTCATTTCATTCTGTAAAAGCAAGAAAATCAGTTATGAGCTGAAAAATCCAAGAAAACCCCTGACACATAAGGCAGACAGCAAATGAACTGCTGTTTCTTCTTCCTCAACCCATTCCACTGTCACAGGGACTTTTCTTTGAAATGTTCCCCACCTAAAGGACACACATGGACCCTCCCCATTCAAGTAATTCACCTGAATATTTCCTTTCACAAAAATATCTACTTCAAAATGTGTATCAGCCTGTTGGGGAGCCCCTGATTGCTCCAATTGAAAGCAGAAACTTCAAGAAGGGTAGGGTCTGTGTCTATATTCCAACAACCCGAAACCAGAACACAGTAGCAACATTTTCTGTACAGTCATTGACAAGTGATCAGAGTTTTCTTGTCTCTGTCAGATTTCTCCAGATATCCCCCCCAAAATCTCAACAACAAACATCTCTTACTCCAAATCTGTCACTAAGGAAATGGGCTCTCAGTTAAGATACAGGCCTCAGAGGACTTTCCCTGCTTATTGCTAACTCATCTATAGATTTTTCTCTTATTATAAAAGACTGGTAATGGTTAGAGAACTCAAAAAGAAATTTCATTCTCATTTATAATAGAAATCTCATGACCCTAAGACACATCTTTCTGAGTTTTTGACTTCAGTTTTTGGAGACAGGATTTGACCTTGTAACCTAGGCTAGCTTCCAGGGCTCATGATACTCCTCTTTTGGTCTCCTGGGTGTTAAGATTAAAGGTCTTTGCCACCATGCCTGGTTCTTCTGCTATTTTTGTTTATTTTTATTTGGGCTCCATTTTGAGTAGTAGTTCAGGTTCTTTTTAAGCAAAATGTAATTCAGAAATAACAAAATACAGTCGATTTATCAATTAGTTAAACTCCTCACATTGATCAATATTTACTATTTTTACAATGAGTAAATCCACAAAGACAATTTCATTGTTAAAGAGAAAAACAGTTTTGTTCACAAACTTGCATAACTCAGTAAACTATAAATATAATTATCCTAATTGGGCATATCAGCATCTCAATCAGAATGTGTTTAAGATGTAGGTACAGAAAAGGTTATGAGGAAACATCTTCTAACTTCTAAAATTCAACCCCATTTTTAAAGGACTTATAGAAAAAAAAACAGACTCCATTGTTATAAATTGCCTTGAAACCTCTAAAATATCACAACACGCAAATCCAGCACACACGCAGCCAAAGTCTGTAACATGCTAAAAGGCCGAGGTGAGTTCTTGGGCACCTTGGATGACAGGAGCCCCCTCAACACAGGCACCAGACAATGAAATGAGTACAAAGCAGTCTGGATTTGATTCTTTAATGGCAGCATGGATTCCAAGTTAGTCACCTGTTTACTGTGGATTCCATTCATAGAGGACACAGCTTGCTATGGGCTACATTTCATTTACAAGTGTAGGGAGAGAAGCGGGAATAGGAGATTTGAAATACAACTTGATTAAACAAGAAGCAATATGCAATATCTCCCAGATCCCAGGCAGCATGGCTGATTTGGGAGCAGTCCTTAGGCTCTCATCTAACTGTTTATGACAGGCAAGTGTAGGTTATCTGGGAATGATCTGTTTTCCCTTCCTGAGGTTATCAAAGGACATATCTTGTCCACAACACCAAGATGTCTATTTATTATAAAACATTTTTGTTTCAAATTTGAGATAAACTTTATTTCTAATGCAAATGTTTCTTATCATGTGTTGCTTAAAGTAGTTGACTAAAAAGCTTTGGTGAAAAAGATACTTGGAAACAGGCAAATTGTTTTTGTTGTTGTTGTTGTTGTTTTAAACACACACATGCTTTTTCTTTTTATTTATTTTATTATTATTATTTTTAATTTTTATTTATTCTTTATGTGTATGAATGTACTGTCTGCATGCAGGTCTGTGCACCCGTGTTGTGCAATGCTGCAGAGATCAGAAGAGGGCATCGGATTCCCCTGGAACTGGAGCTAAAGATGGTTCTTAGCCACCATGTGGGTACTGGGAATCGAACCCGGGTCCTCTGTAAGAGCAGTCGGCACTCTTAACTGCTGAGCCATCTCTCCAGCCCCGGAAACAGGCAAATTGTAACATTAATGAATGCATTGTTTTGACAAATATGGATCAAGAATGCATACAAGAAACTATTCTATAGAATGATTCCTTAAGAGCACCAATGTTTGGCTGCTCTTCCAAAGTACCTGGGTTCAGTTCCCAGCACCCACATAGTGCCTAACAACTGACCATAACTCCACTTCCATGGGATTTGATGCCCTCTTCTGTCCTCTGTGGGCTTTGAATGCATAGGTGCACATACATCCTTATGTGTAAGTCAAGGTTAGCAAAAATAATACTACATCGACTGATACTACAGATATAGTTTTAAGTTTATGCCTCTATTTTCCTAAGTCCTAAGATTTATGAGCAATAAATCTCTTCCTTAAATGTACATTAAAACATACATCAACTTGCTATGTATTTTAAGAATATAAAGTTATATTTCCTTTTACCTGCATAAAATTTACTCTTAAATTGTGAATCCCTAAATATGCTTTGCAATTAACCTATAGCTTATTTTCAGACTTTGTAATTTTGGTATATGTGTGGAGTGTATATATGCATATTTTGAAGTAATATAAAATTAAAGGGAAAAATAACCAAAAAAAGACTTGGACTAAGAACTGACCAAAACAGTAAACTTCCGTATCGAAAAAGTTAAGACTGAGAAAAAGATGCCAGATAGGACTTAACCTGTATGGCATAATGCATGAGTTCTGGTGAGGGGGGCATGGATGAGGAACAGGTCTAAATTTAAGAAATGTTTTATGAAGTGCACAAAATCTCAATACAAAAATTAATAAAAAGTAGGCAAACCACGCATACACAAGTTTTTACAGAAAAAAGGAATAAAGCTACCAATACTTAAAGTAATATATTCAATGTCATTTCAAAATAACTTTTTAACTTGAGGAATCCTAGATCTAGTAATGTTGGAAATTTGACCATACATCTATATGACAGTTAAAACGTGTGTTTCAAATACGTTAGCACTACAGCTGAATGGTTATACCTCATTTTTTGCTTCCAGGTTTGCCTTGTGTTTAAGCAAAGTAACAACTGTTTCCTGGCTCCCGTTATAAATAGCGTAATGAAGAGGAGTGTTGCCATGGCAGTCAGGAAGATTTGGGTCAGCACCGGAATCCAGTAGTACATTAACGCATTCCTCCTGTCCGCATTGCACAGCCTATGGGTATGGCACCAACAGATCGTTAACTCAAGGAATTCAAGATCCACACTCCACAGGTCTCAACATTTAGTCACATTGAAATAAAATACCTCATTTAAAGTATAAGCATCTGTATCAATCACATCATTTGAAACTGAGGGCTGTAGTATACCTTAATCAGGGGTGTGGCTCCTTTATCGTCCCTTGGATTGACTGCACATCCGGTCTGCAGTAAGCGTTTCAACACCAGTGAACGCCCAAAGGTAGAGGCATAATGCAGAGCGGTCCTGTGGATGTGAAAGGGGTTTTAACTTTAAAGCACTTTCTCAAAATCTCCAGCTACAGGAACAGAAAGCATTGATTTTGGATTGTTTCACTGTTCTGACAGCTTGGGTGCTACACTCTTCCTGAGTATGCAGGTCTCAGGTGCTAAGAAGTCACATGCAACAAACGCCACTACATCTGTCTCATGCATGTTTGCGTCCTTGTGGGTGGGATAAGTGCTGTGGTATTTCACCATGACAAGGTCCCAGCACCAAGGTTCCATGTGAGTCCAGTATCTATCAATCATAGAGAATGTTGGCAGGATGCTGTTGCCAAGCAACACAGGTAAACACAGCCAGCCTTGCTAGTGGCCAGACACGTGCATAAGGTGTGCTTGCGCACATCTAAGGTAGGCATAGCATGGGCTGTCAGTTACAGTGCTCAACGAGCATGCCCAGAGCACCAACTTTCCAAAAGAAAATAGCACCAGAGCCTACGTGCATTCCCTCAAACGAGGCCCCGCCCCCTTAGGCTCTACTGACAGTTAATGGTTGTTGGGGCAAATAGAGGCATTTCTTCAGTGGCGTAGTTACTAGTAAAGTGTCCGTGCTTCAAATGTACAGTTTTCTTAAATCCCTGTGAAACATGCACAGTTCTGTGTGAGGAGCATCATAAAGGGATTTCACACTAATTCTGGCTAACTTACTTCTCTGTCCCTTAAGACCATTTCAGTGCCGACCTCTTCCGAGTTAGGCAGGTCCCAGATCCCAAGGAGCCTGCAGTGACAGGTCCCCACCCCAGCTGAAGACACACCAGACCCTCCCCTTCCCTCAGCGCTGTGGGCAGGCGGTCTTCTGGCCCAGGGACTCTGCCTCCTCCCAGGCCCGGCCGTTCACGAACAGCGCACACATGCACACACAAGCCCACTCTTACCGGTCCTTCTGATCCGCCCACTCCACGACTTCTTTGCCGTGTACAAGAAATTTCTCCACTTCCCCTAGGTCACCGTTGGCTACAAATTTGTGATTTGAAGAGACAGGAGTGTAAGAGGTGTGGTATTTGGGTATTCCACAGCCACTTTCTTCCTCGTTACGAATGTTGAGAAAGGGCTTATGGAGGCCATCGCAGAAGCCAAAGGGCGTCCTTTGCTTTCTGGAAAAGGCCTTCTGCAGGCATTGTAGAGGCCACATCCCTCCCGCCCACCCTGACCCGCCTCCCCCACCCAATAAACGAAACTATGCCAAGACAGCCCCTCCCAAACCCAGAATCAGTGCTTGGAATATGCGATCTAAAGCCTTCAAACCCCAATCCCAACAAAAACTAGAGAAAAGTTTCGCAGTTTCCCAGCCGAGAAACTCCGTGCCGCTTCAGTTCTGTCAACTGTAGCAACTGTTGCGTTGTCGCAAGGGCTGCCCGTGCCCAGGCGCGTGTATGGGCGCGAGGAGGGGCGCGTGCACGGGCACGAGGAGGGGCGCGTGCACGGGCGCGTGCACACACTTAAAATAGTGATGGTACAGGCTGGCAATAACAGTGCTCAGTGCACGTGCGCAGATTCCGGTCTGTCAAATCTTGGCTCCATAGCTCTATAGAATTCCGTTAACAACAACAACAGAAAAGACTGCATCAAAGAACTGACTGAAACAGTGAACTTCTGCTCAAAACAGTCAACTTCCCCATGGAAAATATTGAGAAAGACTAAGAGATGGAAAGCATATTTGGCAGAATGCATGAGCTCTGGCGGGGTGGGGGAATGAGCGGGAACACGGGTCTAGATTTGTTAAAAATAAATAAATTTATGTGAAAAAAAAAAAAAAGAATTCCGTTAAATGAGCCCCTGACCATGATGTGCTGTCTTAGTTGAGCCTGGTTGTGAGTTGGAGGTTAATTGTTGGACCTTAGGAAGGTGCACTGGAACCTGGTGTTGAGTTGTAGGTGAAATGTTGGAGCTTAGGAAGGTGCAATGGAGCCTGGTCGTGAGTTGGAGGTTAATTGCTGGAGATTTGAAGTTGCATTGGAGCATGGTGGTGAGTTGCAGGTTAATTGTTGGAGCTTAGGCACAGAGCCCCCACCCTATCTTCCCTTCTCTCCTCCCCTTTCCTTCTCTTGCCCTCTCCCCTTTCTCTTTCTTCAACTTTCCTCTCCTCCCTCCCCTTTTCCCTCTTTCCCTCTCCAGTTTCTTTCCTTTTCCTCTGCCCTCCCTCCCTCCCTCCCCCTTGCAGAGGACCCAGGTTTGGTTCCTAGCACCCATGTGGTAGGTTACAATGGTTCGCATCTTCAGTTCCAGGGGTTTTGATGCTGTCTTCTGGCCTCCATGAGCACTGCACACACTTATATACATACAGGCAAAACACTCAAACACATTAAAAAATTGAGTTTTAAGAGATTTTATTTGAAAAATGGACATGTAAAAAATGCTCATAATACCTGAAGAATAAAAAAAAATCTATTATGAACAAGCTTGCTACACAATTAGCCATCAAACTCACAGCAAGTTTTTCAAAGGAGATTATCTAAGGAGAAAAGGATCTGACCAACATTTGATATAGACCTCAGCTACAGGCTTTTATTTAAGGAGGGCAAAACGGTCATCCAGAATTTACAAATGACTTGGAATTTTGAAATGGGCTATAAGACACTTAATAGCAGACTTGTATACACACGTAGAATGTCCACTAGAAGTCTCCAGAGTCACTGCCCACCATAATTCATAACAAAGGTCTTCAGTTCAGGCCTACCAAGTGGTTAAGAGTAGATCTTACTTTAAAGAATCTCCAGAGTGATGTTAGGGAGCTGGTCAGGATCTTTAGGAGTCATTCTTTTTCTTTTCTTTCAAAAATATATTTTCAGAACGCAACTTTTCTGTCTCCTGTAAAGAAGAAAGGGGGATTTAAGACTGCTTTCTTAGTAAGCTATTTTTCTTGATTTTCACTAAGTATCTATTTCAGATTAAGGGTACAATGTTCAATTTGTAAAATTGATAAAAATTTGGTCTTTCTAAGAATTTAACTGATTTATAATGTAATTACTGGGTTTGGTGGCTCACACCTATAATTCTAGCACAGGGGAAGCTGTAGCAGGAGAAATGCTATGAGTTCCAAGAAATATACAAACCAAGAAAGTGGCAAATTCAAGCAGTTTTATTTTATTTATTTATTTATTTATTTATTTTTGTATTTTTGAGACAGGGTCTCCCTTTAGTCCCAGCTGGCGTGGAGCTTGCTCTGTAGACCAAGCTGGCCTTGAACTCACAGAGATCCGCCTGCCTCTGCCTCCCAAGTGCTGAGATTAAAGGCATGCACCACCATGCCCAGCTGATTTTACTTTTTTTTTATTTATTATTTTTTTTTTATGTGTATGAATGTACTGTCTGCATGCAGGTTTGTACACCCGTGTCGTGCAATGCCATGGAAGTCAGAAGAGGGTGTCGGATTTCCCTGGAACTGGAGCTAAAGACGGTTCTCAGCCACTATGTGGGTGCTGGGGATCGAACCTGGGTCTTCTGCAAGAGCAGTCGGTGCTCTTAACCGCTAGGCCATCTCTCCAGCCCTTAATTTACTTTTAATAAAATAATCATTTAAAAGCCATCATGAGCATAATGACGTTCCAGGACAGCTGGGGCTATAGGAAGACCTGATCTCAAAAAAAAAAAAAAAAAGCCATCATGAATTAATTTATAACAGTTTCAGTTTACCTCAGCAAGCCTGATGTTTTCCTTCTTCAGTCTTACTACGTACTGAATCTTCTGATGTAGGTTTTGATGACCTATCAATTTTCCATTTTCCTCAGCAAGATATTCCATCTGCTTCCTCAGTATTTCCATTTCCTGTCAATCCAAGGATGGAAAGATCAAATTATATCTCCCCTTGTAGGAGCACAGCAAGTGAGAGGAAGTCCAGGTCCCCAACACCTGAAAGCGCTATCTCTGCACACTAGAAAAACTGAACCTGGGATGCCCAATGGCAGACACAGGATTTTGCTGATAATTCTGTTTATTCGGTTAGTCTAAGCACCATGGAAAGCCCACTCACCTGGAATGCTCTCTCTTTTTCTTCATACATTTCTTCCAATTTTGACCGCAGCTGTTCCTTTTCCTGGAATGCTCTAGACTCCAAAGTTCTGGTTCGCTCAACTTCCTCAGTCATTCGGTGGCAGTCCATCTCCTTGCTGTGAAGGGCACTTTGGACTTCTTCCAGACTGCAGGGATAAACATGACTTTATGGTATTCCAAGGAAATATGATTACAAAACATACCCAAGTTTTTCCTCCCAAGCTTAGAATTTTGAATAGAGCTGGGTGTGGTGGTATATACCTTTAATACCAGCACTTGGAAGGGAGAGGCAGGTGAATCTGTGTGAGATAAAGGCCAGATTGGTCTACATGGTTCCAGCCAATTGGGGCTACCCAGAGACCCTGTCTCAAAAACACAGATAACAAAACAGAATTTTGATGTGAAAGTATCACTACTCTTCAGTTCTCCTGTATAGCTGGCAAAAGAAAGCTAAGGCTAGGGGGTTGACCCAAGTGGTATGATGTTTTCCTGGGATGGCCTAATCCCTGGGCTCCAGGCTCAGCATGGTAAGGAGGGAAGGAGATTAGTGATGAATATGTGATATATTTTTTTTGTTATTTACCCAAGACTTTCATCCTGAGAAAAAGTCTTCAAACCATTTAATTTTTAATATTATTTTTATGTGTATGAGTTTATTGTCTGCATATACGTAGGTACACTGTGTATGCAATGCTCAAAGAGGTCAGAAGAGGGCGCTGGATTCCCTGGAACTGGACCCAGTGAGCCATCTCTCCAGCCCCTTATTTTTTATTTATTTATGATGTATTTATTTATTTATTAATTTATTTATAGATAGAGTCTCATGTAGACCAGACTGGCCTTGAACTTATGTGGCTGAGGATGACCTTGAATTCCTGATTATTCTACTTCTACATCCCAAGTAGGGGAATTATAGACTTTAAATGACCAGCTTTAAATCATTTTTTTTCAAAGCCAATTTTTATCGAAGCTTTGTGCATTTCATACAAAATTTCCAATCAAATCTAGACACGTGCCCCCTTCTTTGCCCTCCCCCGACCCCATCATTTTTTTTTAATAATAAAAATTTAGAATGAAACTTTTCTGCCTACTTGGATGTGGAGTTTAAGTGCATTTCAGTCTTGAGGGTTTATTAAGGTCTCCAATCTCTGAATAATCATTTCTAATTTCAAAAACTGGTCCTCACCCGGGTTTGATTCCCAGCACCACCCACATAGCAGCTAAGAACTATCTTTAAGCCAGGAGTGGTGGCGTACACCTTTGATCCTAGCACTTGGGAGGCAGAGGCAGGCGGATCTCTGTGAGTTCAAGGGCAACCTGGTCTACAGGGTGAGTTCCAGGCCAGCTGGGGCTATAGGGGAGACCTTGTCTTAAAAACAACTTGGGAGGCAGAGGGGCAGATCTTTGTGAGTTCAAGGCCAGCTTGGTCTACAGAGTGACTCCCAGGACAGCTGGGGCTACAGGGAGACCCTGTCTCAAAAAGACCAAAAAAAAAAAAAAAAAGTCTAGAGAGATGGCCTAGCGGTTAAGAGCACCGACCGCTCTTGCAGAGGACCCGGGTTTGATCCCCAGCACCCACATGGTGGCTGAGAACCATCCGTAACTCTAATTCCAGGAGAACTCCAGTTCCAGGGGAATCTGACACCCTCTTCTGACCTCCGAGGCACTGCACGACATGGGTGCACAAACCTACATGCAGACAGTACATTCATACACATAAATAAATAAAATTAAAAACAAGAACAACAAAAAACTGGTCCTCAGGAGCTGGAGAGATGGCTATGCAGTTTCAAATACTGGCTGTTCTTGCAGACACCTGGGTTCCTAGCACCCACATGGCAGCCATCAACCAGCCATAACTTCAGTTCTAGGGGATCCAACACCCTCTTTGACCTCAGAAGGCACTGCATACATGGATATACTTGTATACATGTAGGCAAAACAGACATACACTAGCAAAATAGCTGGTCCTCAGACAATGGACACTAATCTCTCCTTCAATGATGTGTAATTAAGAATTTAAACATTTTAGGGTGGAGAGATGGCCTAGTAGTGAAGAGAACCGACTGCTCTTGCAGAGGACCCGGGTTCGATTCCCAGCACCCACATGGCGGCTGAGAACCATCTGAAACTCCAATTCCAGGAGAACTCCAGTTCCAGGGGAATCCGACACCCTCTTCTGACCTCGGCAGCATTGCATGACACAGGTGCGCAGACCTGAATGCAGACAGTACATTCATACACATAGAGAAAAATAAATAAATAAAAATTAAAAAAAAAAGAATTTAAACATTTTATATTACTANTTTTTATTTTTTTTTTTGGTCTTTTTTGAGACAGGGTCTCCTTGTAGCCTCAGCTGTCCTGGAACTCGCTCTGTAGACTAGGCTGGCCTTGAACTCACAAAGATCCGCCTGCCTCTGCCTCCCAGGTGCTAGGATTAAAGGCGTGCGCCACCACGCCCGGCAGTAGGATTTCACTTCTTTATAAAATTGTTTCTTATAAATTTCCCAAAAAGGACGGTTAAAATGCATGTGAAATGAGGTGATGTGATGGATGTGACACTCCAGAGGCCAGCTCCATTTAATGAAGTGTCATGCTCTGTGGTCCCCATGGAGAAGGACAGGATGGCATTTGGCTTCTGCTTTCTCAGATGTTTTGCTTTGGGTGGAGGAAATGTATTGTGGCATGGCCGTGTGGTTTTAATGTGAAATAGCCCCTAAAGTTCATGTATTTAACACTTGCTGAATGGTTCCTGGGCAATGGGGCTGTTTTGGAAGGCTGTGGGAACTTTAGAAGTGGAGACTCTAGAGAAAGTATGTCACTGGGGTGTTCTCTCTGCCTCCTGACTGCACACGCAGTGTGACAGCTAGCTTCCTGCTCTTGCCACCCACCTTCTCCACCATGCTGGTCTGTATCTCTGCAACTAACCAAAATATCTTTTTTTTTTCTTCAGAGAATTCTAACCACAGCAATGAGAAAGAAATGTTGACACTCAACTTCTTTCTTGCTTATAAAAACTCAGCTTTGAGCAAGAAAGTGGAGAGCAGCAGTACACCCTCTCCCCCAGTGAGAAATGCCTGGTCCAAACTGAGCATGCTTACTTTATTTTTTTGGTTGTTTGAGACAGGGTGTCCCTATAGCCCCAGCTGGCCTAGAACTTGCTATGTAGATCAGGCTGGCCCACAGACACACAGAAAAAATATATTAGAATTAAAACTAGCCCATCATGGTGGCATGTGCCTTTAATTCCAGCACTAGGAAGCAGAGGCAGGTAGATCTCTGTGAGTTCCAAGACAGCTGGGCTACAGGGAGACCCTGTCTCAAAAAGACTAAGAAAATAAATAAAATTAAAAATAATTTTCTAAACACAATTATATCCACATATATTACAAAAGGAAAGGCATTACCTTACACTTTTTCCTTTATGAGGAGAATTAAGATTATCCAGAATTTGAAGTAGGGCTGGTGAGAGGCTTTCTGTGCAAGCCCGAGTGTGACTCCCATGGTGGAAAGAGAACAGGTTGTTCCTGGACCTCCAGGCATGCACATGGCATGCATGCACCACAAATGTATGCACACAAATAGTGCTTTAAAACTTCTTTAAATAGTAACTTGAACATAAAATAGCATACTTACTCTGTTTTCATTTTCAGCATTTCTTCGATAAGTTTACTCTTAAAAAAGAAAAGAGAAAAAAGATGGCTTAGGTTCTTTAACTTTTTTTTCAGGGGGGGGGTCTTTTTGAGATCAGGCTGGCCTTGAACTCACAGAAATCCACCTGCCCCTGCCTCCTGAGTGCTGGGATTAAAGGTGTGCACCCCTATGCCTAGCTATAACATTGTTTTGTTTGCTTTCGAAATATTAAAAAAAAAAAAAAAAAGCTTGAAAGGAATAAGTCTATTTTCCCTCATATTAATAAAATCGAGCCCATCTATGTCCATTCCCACAAAACCAGCCACGCATGGAGGGCTAGCATCTGACAGCGTGTCGGCACTGTCCACACATGGAGGGCTAGCATCCGACAGCATGTGGGCACTGTCCACGCAGGGAGGGCTAGCATCTGACAGCGTGTCGGCACTGTCCACACATGGAGGGCTAGCATCCGACAGCATGTGGGCACTGTCCACACATGGAGGGCTAGCATCCGACAGCATGTGGGCACTGTCCACACATGGAGGGCTAGCATCCGACAGCATGTCGGCACTGTCCACACATGGAGGGCTAGCATCCGACAGCATGTGGGCACTGTCCACACATGGAGGGCTAGCATCCGACAGCATGTGGGCACTGTCCACACATGGAGGGCTAGCATCCGACAGCATGTCGGCACTGTCCACACATGGAGGGCTAGCATCTGACAGCGTGTCGGCACTGTCCACACATGGAGGGCTAGCATCCGACAGCATGCCGGTTTGTCCACACATGGAGGGCTAGCATCCGACAGCATGTCGGCACTGTCCACACATGGAGGGCTAGCATCCGACAGCATGCCGGCTTGTCCACACATGGAGGGCTAGCATCTGACAGCATGCTGGCTTGTCCACACATGGAGGGCTAGCATCCGACAGCATGTGGGCACTATCCACACATGGAGGGCTAGCAGGTGACAGCATGTCGGCACTGTCCACACATGGAGGGCTAGCATGTGACAGCATGCTGGTACTGTCCAGTGAGGCAGCCAGACTGGCCTCTGAGTGGAGAAACTGCTGAGCAGCAGGTTCCAATGGAAGCATGAAGACAGATACATTCTTCTTTTTTCTGTTTTTTTTTTGGGTTGAGCCAGATTCTGTCTCTATAGCCCACATTGGCCTCAGACCCACGGTAATCCTTCTGCTTCAGACTCCCAAGTGCTGGGATTATGGTATATGGCATCATGACTGGCTGACAGATCCATTCTTCTCATATCTTGATATGGATTGCAAATATTACACTAACCGGTGGAAATGCAGGAAAAAAACAAAATTCCAATAGGAAAATTGTTCCTAAAGTACATAACCATAAATGTTAATTATAAAAGCATTTCTCATGAGACTGGAGGGATGACTCCATGGTTAGGAACATCAGCTGCTTTTGCAGAGGACCTGGGTTCGATTTCTAGCCTGACATGGTAGCTGACAACCATCCCTAACTTCAGTTTCAGGGGAATCTGATAACCTCTTCTGACTCCACGGGCACTGCTCAATACAGGTGTACTTACACACATGCAGGCAATACACTCATACACATAAAATAAAAATAAATATTTTTTAAATTTCTTTTTTTGTATGTGTATGAATGTACTGTCTGCATGTAGGTTTGTGCACCCGTGTCGTGCAATGCCGCGGAGGTCAGAAGAGGGTCTCGGATTCCCCTGAAACGGGAGCTCTCCTGGAATTGGAGTTACAGACGGTTTTCAGCCGCCATGTGGGTGCTGGGGATCGAACCCGGGTCCTCTGCAAGAGCAGTCAGCGCTCTTAATCACTAGGCTATCTCTCCAGACCCAATAAATATTTTTTAAAAAGAGCATTTCTAAAGATGAAACTTATATAAGAGAAGAAAAAAGCCATACTTTAGCAAGCCTCTCTTTGATTATCTCTTCATGTTCATTCTTCAGCTGTTGACAGTCTGGATGTTTCTGATCACTGCATAGATTAGGGAGTAGACAGGGAAACACTGTCAAGTATATTCTAGTCCATGCTCAGAAGACACTGAAGATGTCCTGACCTTCCTGGGACGTGCGTTCCCTGAACCACAAGTTAGGAAGCAGAGCCAAGCAGTAGGAAACTTTCCCTTTTTCTGTAGGAATTCTTGAATCTTATATTGTTGACCTTATTAACTACTTTAAAAAAAAGCTAAAGCTCAGTGGTAGTATACGTGATAAGTACCTGTGAGGCCCTAAATTCAATCCCTAGTACTGGCTTAATAAAAACCAAAAACCAAACAAACAAAAACCAAAAAACACAACAATAACAACAAAAACTTAAATGGAAGTAGTTTGATTCAAGTATTTCACATCATCTGTATTTACTCCAAAAGACAACAATGTAAAGTTCACAGAGCTGGTAGATGGCAATATCTTATCTTCCCTCCCTGGAAAAAGCTACATCCTCATCAGACTTGATTAAAAAAATCAACCAAAGAAGCACTTCCCAGGCCAGTGGGGATGTCCTGTGCCTTGTCAACCAACTTCCACCTCTTTAACTTAACCACATGTGGGCAGACCAAGATCTAGCTGGAACTTCTCATCACCCTAGCTGGTGGCTCTTCCTCACCTGTTGTCCTTTTGTCTTTTAATGTCATCCAGCTGACTTTGCAGGATCCAGTTTTTCTCTCTCAACTGCTGAGATTCCAGTCGCAGATTTTCCATTTTGCACAACTGCTCCTGAGAATACACCAATAATATATATATATATATATATATTTTGGTCTTTTCGAGACAGGGTCTCCCTGTAGCCCCAGCTGGCCTGGAACTCACTCTGTAGATCAGGCTGGCCTTGAACTCACAAAGATCCACCTGCCTCTGCCTCCTGAGTGCTAGGATTAAAGGCGTGCATCACCATGCTCAGCTACAATACTATTTTTTTAAAAGACATATCATATAGGTATTATTTTGCTTTTCAAGGTTCTGACAAGACAGATGTTCCTTCCTACATTCTTCTTACACTGTAACACCACACTGTGTATTGCTGATTAAACATATCTGGATTCATGGGCATATGCAGCGTCTTAAAAGTTTCTTATCAATATCACAAATGAACAAAAATTCCTTATCAGAAAAATTATGATAAAAGTCTCCTCTTTGGTAAATGTTCTGAGTTATTTGGTTCTAGTAAATAAATGCTAATTAAACCAAGCATAATGCCTTAGCACATTCCCAAAGTACTTAATTAGATCTTCATTTTATAGCTAAGTATGGTGGCATCTCCCTGTAAACCTAGTACTCAGGAGGCTGAGTTAAGGAGGACTGAGTTCAAAGTCATCCTGGGCTATATAGTGAGGTCTTGTTTCAGTAAGGAAAAGGAAAGGCAGCTGGGAGACGGCTTAGTGGGAAAAGCACTTGCCATACAAAGGTGAGGACCTGAGTTTGAATCCTCAGAACCCACTTAAAGCTGGGTACAGTTAACGAGTATTGGTTATCTCAATGCTCCTGCAGAGAAATGGGAGGAAACGGGACAATTGCTAGAAGTTTGTGGACAGTCAGACAGCACCATGAGGTGAAGTTCAAGGAAACGGGTCTCTTCTTCACTACTGATGACAATGTGCTTGGTGCAATCTACACGTTATTTGTGCGTAAAACCCCACAGGACAGGGGACGAGTGGGTACAGACCATTAAGTATGCACTGAAAAGCTCTAAAAAGGAAATCTAGCTGCTCAGGAAGCCTCCAGGAACCACAAATGAGGCAGTAAGGGATGAGAGGTGGGCGGAACCTTCTCTTCAGTTTAGTTTTGAACTTTGTATCCTCAGCAGCCAGGTAGATACTGCTGACTCATAAAAGTTTACTGAACAAAGCCGGGTGTGGTGTTGCACGCCTTTAAGCCTAGCACCCAGGAGGCAGAGGCAGGTGGATCTTTGTGAGTTCAAGGCCAGCCTGGTCTACAGAGTCAGTTCCAGGACAGCTGGGGCTACAGGGAGACCCTGTCTCAAAAAGACAAAAAAAAAAATAAATAAATAAAAAATAAAAGTTTACTGAACAAAAACAAAATAGGCAGGTACCTTCATTCTGAGGATTTCGGCATTTTTTACTTCTCTGTCTTCATTTAGCTTTGTTACAAGGTGTTGCAAGGAAGTCTTAGAGGCTCGTCCATCCTCTATCTCTTGTTCTTGGGTTTCCAAGAGTTTTGCCAAATGTGCTTGGAAGTGAGGTGGTGTTTTAGGGCTCTAAAATAAAATCACATTTCATGCACATGCCAGATTAGGTGATACTATGAAGATTTCATTTTGAGTCTATATCCTAACAGTTAAGATACATTTTAAATACATATGCCAAGCTCGTAGGGTACAGTATATTCTATGACACAAAGCATTTAGCTTATTATAATTCTTTTTTTTTAGGGATTTATTCATTTTGCAACTTATATATTATTATGATTGGCATGTATCATTGTATAATATTTGGAAATATTGCCTCAGTAGTTTACTTATGATAGCTATCTGTGAAGAATGACTCCATACTCTATTGTACAGCTTTTATGTTATTTTCATTCTAATGCTTAAGTTTTGACTGCTGGTCTCAAAGTACAGCCAAATACTACCAGTAACAAGGATATATCCTTGAATTTTTTATTGAGTTTAACAAAGATATGAATACCTTTTTATCTTATTTGTGTTAGTTTTCAAGATTTGAGAGCTATCTTCTTTAGGGGGGCAGTCTTTTTGAGACAGGGTCTCCCTGTAGCTCCGGCTATCCTGGAACTCGCTCTGTAAACCAGGCTGGCCTTGAACTCACAGAGATCCACCTGCCTGTGCCTCCCAAGTGCTAGGATTAAAGACATGCACCACCACGCCTGGCCTATCTTCTTCATTTTTTGAAAGGTATTTCATTTATTATTTTTATTTTACATGTGTAAGTGTATTCATGTGTGTAGGTATACCCAGGTCATTCAATGCCTCTCCATGTCAGAAGAGGGTGTTGAATCCACTGGAACTGGAGTTACAGATGGTCATTAGCTGCCGTGTTTGTGTTGGATATCGAAGCCAGGTCTTCTCTAAGAGCAGCCAGTGTTCTTAACCACTGAGCCCTCTCTCCAACCTGGGTTTTCTTTCAGTAAGCAAACAGAGTGTTAGTGAAAAATCTTTTTCTTTAAAACAATAAAGGTATAGCCTTTTCTCACTGGAAAGATGCATTACTCCTTCTGAAATGCACTTGTTTTAAAAAGCACCTGGGGGGAGCTGGGCGTGGTGGCGCACACCTTTAATCCTAGCACTTGGGAGGCAGAGGCAGGCGGATCTTTGTGAGTTCTACAGAGTGAGTTCCAGGACAGCTGGGGCTATAGGGAGACCCTGTCTTAAAAAAAAAAAAAAAAAAAAAAAAAGCACCTGGGGGTACTCAGCAGCAGAGTCCATCACATGCTCTAGTTGCCTCATTTTGAAGTTATATTCATTCTTCTTCTGCTCGACTTCTTCTTTCTTTTGGTTTAGCTGCGAAAATTGAACATATAAAAAGATTACAGTTTAGAAAATAGCCAGGCATCGTGGAGCATGCCTTTAATCCTAAAACTCGGGAAACAGAGACAAGCAGATATCTTTGAGTTCAAGGCCAACCTGGTCTACACATCAAGTTCCTAGCCATGGGGCTATAGGGAAACCCTGTCTAAAAAAAAAAAAAAAAAAAAAAAAAAAAAAAAGGAACACATAGTCAGAAAAGACAAGGCTCCCCATTCCCAATCAAAATCAGTGATATAGGGGCTGAAGAGATGGCTCAGTGATTAAGAGCACTGACTGCTCTTGCAGAGGACCTGGGTTTGATTCCCAGCACCCACATGGTGGCTAAGAACCATCCATAACTCCAGTTCTAGGGGATCTGACTCCCTCTTCTGATTTCTGTGGGCACTGCACAACATGGGCACACTGACCTCCAATGCAGGCAGTATACTCATACACATAAAATAAAAATAATAAAATATACTTAACATATATATAGAAAAAAAGCCAGTGATTTGTCACATCTTATCTGTTAGGATAAGAGATGCACTAGTGAGGACATGAAGAAAGAGATCCTTCCACATGGCTAGTGGGAATATAAATCATCACAGCCCTGTGGAAAATGGAGGTTGCCTGAAAACAACTACAATTCCCATATGACCAGCAATCTCGCTTCTGTATATCTTTGAAGGAGCTCAAATTTTCTATCTATCTATCTATCTATCTATCTATCTATCTATCTATCTATCTATCTATCTATCATCTATCTATCTCTGTGTGTGGTGTGTGAGTTCACCTTTGTGAGCAAACACAAGCAAGTGTAGGCAAGTGACTATGGAAGCTGACTGAAATCCATCTTATATCCTGAGGCAGGGTTTCTCGGTTTACCATTTCAGGTAGGCTGGATAGCAAGTTTGCTCAGGGGATACTTTGTCTCTACTTCTCACATGCTGGGATTACATATACAAGTGGGCTTTGCCCACTGAGCTATTGTCAATATGTTGGAGAGGATCTGCATTCCCTATGTTAACTATAGCCTTAATAAGATGAAAGGGTTAAAAAATATGATGTTTAGGTGGATGGAGAGATGGGTTGCAGAGGACCTGGGTTCGATCCCCAGCACCCACATGGCGGATGAGAACCATCTTTAACTCCAGTTCCAGGGGAATCTGACACCCTCTTCTGACCTCTATGGCATTGCACAGCACAGGTGCACAAACCTACATGCAGACAGTACACTCATACACATAGAAAAATAAATAAATAAAATTTAAAAAAATATATGATGTTTATCCAGGCATGGTGGAGCATGCCTTTAATACCAGCACTTAGGAAGCAGAGGCAGGCATATCTCTGCGAGTTCAAGGCCAGCCTGGTCTACAGAGTGAGTTCCAGGACAGCTGGGGCTACAGGGAGACCCTGTCTCAAAAAGAGCCACCCCCCCCCCAAAATGACTTTTATATACAACAAAGCAAACTCTTTCACCTGCAGCAAGATGGATGATGACCAGGCTGGAATATTTATATAACTGAGACAAGGCCAGTGCAGAAAGACAAAGACCACATGATCTGGCTTCAACACATGAAATCTAAAGTAGTCTAACTTTGAGAAGTTGAAGGTAGAAGAGCGGTTACCAGCAATCGAGTAGTTTAAGGGGCCCAATGGAAGACATTAATCAAAGTCTACCATGTTTCAATTAGACAGGAAAAGCCAAATTTTTGAGATCCAATGCAACGTATTTTGAGGACAGTTAAAAATAATGTAACTTGCCGGGGCGTGGTGGCGCACACCTTTAATCCTAGCACTTGGGAGGCAGAGGCAGGTAGATCTTTGTGAGTTCAAGACCAGCCTGGTCTACAGAGTGAGTTCCAAGACAGCTGGGACTACAGGGAGACCCTGTCTCGAAAGGCAAAAAAAATAAATAAAGTAATAGTGAATTCCAGGTCAGTTAAAAATAATATATACCTAGTGAATTCCAGGTCAGCTAGCTACAGGGGACTGTCTCAAAAACAAAAACAAATGTGTAAAGTATGCATCAAAACTGAAGAGTAGACTTAAAAGTTTGAACCATAAACAAAATAGTATGTAAAGTAATGAATACATCAACTAGCTTGATTTTATCATTGCATAATGCATACACATATCAAAGCATCCCTTTGAGCTGGGTGAAGTGGCCCATACCTGTAATTCCAGAATGCAGAAAGCTGAGGCAGGAAGATCACAGTGAGTTTGAGGCCAGTGTGGGCTGCATATAGTGAGTACCAGGCAAGCCATGGCTACCTAGCAAGACTGTCTTAACCTATTCTGGCAAAACCTATCACAACAAACCCCATAAATATATACAATTACTTGTTTCAGGCCCCAGGCCAGACATGGTAATACAAACCTTTAATCCCAGCAATTGGCAGACAGAGGGAAGTAGATCTCTGAGTTTGAGGCCAGCCTGGTCTACATAGTAAGTTCTAGGCCAGCTAAAGAAAAATAGGTAGACCTTGTCTTAAAAAAAAAAAAAAGATACTTTATGCTGGGCATGGTGGCATGTGCTTGTAGTATTCCCATCACTGGAAGAGGTAGAGGCAGCAGAATCATGAGCCCAAAGCTAACCTGAGTAAATACTGACACCCTGTCTCAAACAATAACAAAAAGATGTCTCTTAAATGTTATATATGTATGTGTGCACACATGCATATACATATTCCACAATTTGTTAGTTTGAAGAATGCTACAGTTTTAATATCTTATTGCTTTTTCCAATTAGTAATCTCAAGTCCTCAAAAAGAAAAGAATCACATTTCTGCACACCTGGGTGTGCTGAAGAGCTTGTATCAACTTGACACACCTAGGTTGAGGGAGTCTCAATTGGGCAATTGCCTCCATTGGACTGGCCTGTGGCCATGTCTGTAGGGTATTTTCTTGATGGTTGGGCGATATGGTAGAGCCCAGCCCATTGTAGGCAGTGCCACCCCTGGGCAGGTAGTCCTGTATTGTATAAGAAAGCAGGCTGAGGGGGTAGAGAGATGGCTCAGTGGTTAAGAGCACTGAGTGCTCTTGCAAGAGGACCTGGGCTCAATTCCTAGCACCAGCATGGTGGTTAACAACTACCCCTAACTCCAGTTCTAGGGGATCTAAAGCCCTCTCTGACCTCTCCAGGCATTGAATGACACAGACACACTTACATCCATGTGGAGAATACACTCATGCACATAAAATAAATTAATTAATAAATAAAATATTAAAAATGATATACTTTAAAGAAAGGAAGGAAGGAAGGAAGAAAAAGAAAGAAAGAAAGAAAGAAAGAAAGAAAGAAAGAAAGAAAGAAAGAAAGAAAGAAAGAAAGAAACAAAGAAAGAAAGAAACAAAGAAAGAAAGAAACAAGAAGGCTGAATGTGGGCCAGAGGAGCAAGCCAATAAGGAGTGTTCCTCCATGGCCTGTGCTTCGTTCAGCTCCTATCTCCAGGTTCCTGCCCTGAGTTCCTAACCTTGGATTCCCTCAGCAATAAACTGTGACCTAGGATATGCAAGACAAGTAAAACCCTTTCCTCCCTAAGTTGGTACTGGTCAGTGTTTTGTCACAGCAATTGAAAACAAACTAGAACACTAGGAAACTTATTTTTTTATATATGTGTATATACATGTGTGTGTGTACATGATGTATGTGAGACCACATGCCACACTGCCCATAGAGTGTGGAGATGGGAAGACAATTTTCTCTTCTTCCACCTTTATATGGGTTTAGGGGATTGAATTTAGGATGCCAGGCTTGAGCAGCAAGTACTTGACCCAGTAAGCCATCTTGCCAGCTCATGAGACAATATAAAATGAAAAGCAGCAGCAGCAACCAAGATGAAGATCAGCCAGAACTTTATCACAGTGGTTAAGACACTGCTGTCAGGTGTCAGGGCTCAAGGCAGGGAAGGAGGTGGCCAAGCAAGTTCACAGCCCATGGAAGGACACGCCATGTCCACCTCCACCATGCTCTTCTCTGCTGCTGTCTGAGTAGCTCAGTGTGTACCTCACCTTGTGCTGAAGTTCCTGGATCAGGGCCTCCTTCCTGGTCAGCTCTTCCTGGGCAGACTGCAGCAGCCCTGCATGCTTTCTTGAGGCCTCTGTGAGCATGTTCAGCTGCTCAGTGGCATGAGCCAGATCCTCACACAGCATATCCCTCTGTTAGGATACAATTCCATAAAAGAAGTATTTCTTAGTTGTGGCATTCCAATAAAAGTTCACAAATCACTACTACATGCAATTTTTTTAAAGTTTCACAGAATTGTATCTAAAAAATTGAAAAAAATTTTTTTCTTTGGCTCATGTGCTAATCCATTCTCAAACAGCCCAACTAGTCACTTATTGAGGTGACCAGGCCTCAAGACATGACTTCGGTAGATTCACAGTCTCCTCCTTGAGGCTAGGTGGTACTCTCTTCCCCTTTAGGATTTTAGAGCTGAGCTTTTCCTGGAGATGACTCAAGACCCAGAGCTTACCTACTGTTCTACCAATGACTATGAGTTTTGTGAGGTGTGTCTTTGTGTTTGCAAATGGAGGCCAGAGGTCAACACTGAGCATCCTCTATTGCTATACACCTAATTTTCAACTTTTAAAAATTTGTTATTTTTACCCTACATGTGTGAGTGCATTGCCTATATGTGTGTAAGTGCACCCATGTCATACAATTCCTGTAGAAGTCAGAAGAGGACATTGGATTCCCCTGGAATTGGAGTTGTAGAAGGCTGTTAGCTGCCATGTGGGTGCTGGGAACTGACTGGGTTCTCTGTAAGAGCAGCCAGTGATCTTAACTGCTGGGCCATATCTCCAGCCCATTTTAAAATGTATTTTTATTTTATATGTATCAGTGTTTTGTCTGCATGAATGTAAGTGCACCTGTGAAAACATAAGATGTTTCCACCCAGGCACCAGGGAAGGACTGAAGCTGTTCTTGACAATGGCCATTGAAGCCATTGAGAATAAGATGTAGAAGGTGGCACACAGTATGAGAAGTCCTAGAAGCTGCATACATAATTCCTATATAGACAGCATAGGGAGTCATCACTAAATTAGAGCAGAATCTGCTTATCTTTTCTTTCCAAATGTACATATACATACATATTTTTTTTTCTGTTTTAATTGAATTTGAGGAACTTACACATACTTTTAAAAAAGAGGACTCAAGGGATGGAGAGAAGGCATAGTAGTTAAGGATGCATGCTGCCACTGGGTATGGTGGCACACACCTTTAATCCCAGCGCTCCAAAGGGAAAGGCAGGTGGATCTCTGTGAGTTCAAGATCAGCCTTATCCACATGGTGAGTTCCAGGACAGTTGGGGCTACAGGGAGAAGCTGTCTCAAAAAGACCAAAAAAAGGGGGGAGGGAGAAGAATGCATACTGCCAAGAAGCAGAGGTGGGTGGATTTCTGTGAGATCTGTGAGATTGAGGACATCCTAGTCTACATAGCAAGTTCCACACCAGCTGGGGCTATAGGGAGACCCTCACTCAAAAACAAGAAAAAAGGGTGCTGCTTTTGCAGAGAAGCAGAATATGGACTGGAGCATCCATGCCTGTGGCTCAGAGCTGCCTATAACTATAGCTCTGTAAGATCAGACACTCTTCTGGACTACAAAGGAACTGCACTCATGCGCACATATGCACACACAGACTGGCCTGTAGGCATCCCTGTGGGGGACCGTCTTGATTATTAAGTACTGCAGAAGGGTCTAGCCCTCTGTGGCCATCGCCATCCCTGGGCAGGTGGTTCTGTGTTATCTAAGAATGGTAGCTAAGAATGGCCCCAGGAGTCATCAAGCACTGTTCCTCCATGGCTTCTGCCCCAGGTACCTGCCCTGATGGATTATGATCTGGAGTGTAAGCCAAATATAAACACTTTCCTCCTTAAGTTGCTTTTGGTCAAAGTGTTTTTTTTTTTTATTATTATTTATTTTTGTATGTGTATGAATGTATTGTCTGCATGCAGGTCTGTGCACCCGTGTCGTGCAATGCCGCGGAGGTCA
The DNA here is from genome assembly GCA_009823505.1 of Rhizomys pruinosus. Classification (NCBI taxonomy): domain Eukaryota; kingdom Metazoa; phylum Chordata; class Mammalia; order Rodentia; family Spalacidae; genus Rhizomys; species Rhizomys pruinosus. Next base: position 4,032,649 of record VZQC01006589.1, read on the forward strand.
GAAGAGGGTCTCGGATTCCCCTGGAACTGGAGTTCTCCTGGAATTGGAGTTACAGACGGTTCTTAGCCGCCATGTAGGTGCTGGGGATCGAACCCGGGTCCTCTGCAAGAGCGTCGGTGCTCTTAACCGCTAGGCTATCTCTCCAGCCCGGTCAAAGTGTTTTTTATGACAGCCAGAGAAAGGAAACTCAACACTATACAACAAGAGATGAGAGTTTTGTTCTTACCGTGCATTCAGAAAGGTGGGCATAGTGGCATGCCCATAATTCTGCCCTGGAGAGGTGGAGACAGGAGGATAACCAGGGCTTACTGGCTAGCTAGCCTAACCTAATTGGTGAGTTCCAAGTACCAGTAAGAGACTGTGTCTCAATAAAACATGTGTTCATTTGTTGTTGTGTCTCAAGTGTTTTTAGTTGCAGTATTAGGTTATTTGTGCTTTTTCTGTTTTTTGTTTTTGTTTTTTAAATGTAGGCACTTAGGGCTATAAATTTCCCTCTTAGGAAGAAAATTCGTTTAATTCCAGGAATATGTTATTTCTCCCTTTGACCCATTCATTATTCAGGAGTGTGTTTATTCTCCATGAGTTCTTTTTTTTTTTTTTTTTTTTATGTGTATGAATGTACTGTCTGCATTGTAGGTTTGTGCACCCGTGTCGTGCAATGCCTTGGAGGTCAGAAGAGGGCGTCGGATTCCCCTGGAACTGGAGTTCTCCTGGAATTGGAGGTACAGACGGTTCTCAGCCGCCATGTGGGTGATGGGGACCGAACCCGGGTCCTCTGCAAGAGCGGTCAGTGCTCTTAACCGCTAGGCTATCTCTCCAGCCCCAGAGCTCATACTCTTGAAAACTAACATATGAAGGATTTGAATAATTCATAAACTATAATCAGAATGCTACATTTTCGACAATACAAATAAATACAAAGTAAATACAAAATGGCTGTTTACAAAGTCTCATCCAACTGAGTATAAAAGACCTCAGTATCACAGTTAGAACTTCTTGTTTGCTTGTTTTTCAGACAGGGTCTCACCATGTGTCACTGTATGGCCTGGAACCTGCTCTGTAGAACAAGCTTGGCTCTAACTCACAGTGATCAGCCTGCTTCTGCCTCCTCTCATGGGATTAAAGGAGTCTGTCCCCACACCTGACATTGTAACTGTTTTAATCACTATTTATTTATTTCATTTATAACATATACCTGTGTGTGTGTGTGTGTGTGTGTGTGTGTGTGTGTGTGTGTGTGTCTATGTGTTGTATGGTTCGGCCCATGTGTGAAGATCACTTGTAGGAGTCAGTTCTCTCTCCCACTATATGGGTACTAGGGATTGAACTCAGGCCATCAGCCTTGGTAGAAAACACCTTTTATCAACGGGCCACCTCTCCAGCCCACAGATTCATTTATTTAAAGATGACAGAGGAAGGGTAGGAAGAGTTTTTATGCAAGCCACTGTGAGCTCTCATCAAGGTAATCCTACTCAAACAGCTGCTTTTACAACAGATAACATGGAACAGCATTTCTAGCCTGTGTTTTATACTTTATAGACTGCCCTAGGTTATGGATTTTGTGTATAATGCTCATCTGGCCCCCAAACCATTCCTATGTAACATATATTGGGCAATTGGTGAAGTAGCAGGCAATGCCCTATGCATTTTTGGCTGCATGACCCTATTTCATTTTCCCAACATCCTACACAAGAGGCTATGCTGCCCTCGCTAATACACGTGACAGAGAAGCAGAGGCAACCGCAACCATAGCTTCACCAAGGCCACACAGCCAGAATTCTAGCTCCACAGGCTGTCTCTGAATAACTTTGCTACTTTGGCTCTTTGTTTTAATCTTCTTACATTCTATGTTAACAGTCTGGAATCCTTCCTGAGATATAGCAGGCTGTAAACAAATCACTAGATATTTACCTCCATATATTTTTGGAGTTCAAAGAAGCTATGGATCAGGTGAATCTCATTCACTTTCCTGGGCCTCTCTTGTGTTCTCATTGATGTGCCCACTACCCCTAGTCCCACAGGCCCAAAGCACTTCTTCGTTCCCAACCCAAATATACCAAGTACAGCTCCTTGGCTCTGTCTTTCCCACTAGGACTTCTTGGCCCAGATCTCTTTGTGGTCTTCTGCCTGGGTTTGCAATCTAAGGAGCTTGTTTCCTAAGAGATCCCAATATGCTCAGGGTACTCTAGTGCCCAGGCTGTGTGTGTCTATGTTGTCTCCCACACCTCCACTGCTGACCTGACTGCTCATGGTGCTGGGGACACACCACAAACTCTGCGTCCTCTGTAAGTTCTTTGGCATGTTCCCAGGCAAAATTACTCCCTTTTTATCCCTGTTGTGCTCTTCCAGCACTTATCATAATGCACTTAAGCTTAGATGCATGCTTTAGCAGTAATAACAAGTGTTTCAATATGTCTTCCATTCTCATCCCAGGCCAGGGACGGGCTGCACAGTAAGTGGATTCAAGTCTTTCTTGAAGTTGTGCATAGTTTTAAAGCAAATACAGAACAGTATACATAGTAGACTGATGCTATGCAAAAAAAGGATGACTCAAAGTATACAGTATTAACAGAAAATATCTCTGGAGGGACTCACAGGACATGACAGCACTGGGGGCAGAGGAAAGGCAGGGGGTAGGAGGGAAGAGACTCACTTTTTAACCACAGGACATTACTGCTTAATTTTTTAAAAGACTGGTTTACAGGAACGGGGCTAACAAAATTCTTTAGCTAATTCATGAGACAACCTTGAATTTCAGCTGCTAACCAGCGCGTTGTTTCTGCTGTTGCCACTCCACTAAAGTGAACGTAGTCCCTGCTCTGCTCCCTACATGAGGGATCAGCTGTGAGACTTTAACACGGTGTTACCACAGATGAATGCAAACAGGTCAGTTTGCTGTTATCCATTTACTTTTTTTTTTTAATCTTTTTTTGGTCTTTTTGAGGAAGGGTCTTCCTGTAGTTCCAGCTGGCCTGGAACTAGCTATGTGGACCAGGCTGGCCTCAATCTCACAGACATTGGCCTGCCTCCTAAGTGCTATGACTAAATTAGGCGAGCGCCACCATGCCCAGCTAGTGTTATCTCTAAACTACCCAACTATGTTGGGAAAATTGGATCTAATTGTTAATTTTAAAATATTTATTTCTGTATGCACATGGGCATCCATGCGCCACAACACATGTAGGAGGTCAAAGGACAACTTGCAAGAGTCAATTCCTTCCTTCCACCATGTAGGTTCCAGGACGTCAACTAAAGTCATCAGCTTTAGTGGGAAGTACCATTACCTTCTGAATTATCATGTCAGCTCCTAAGTATGATTTCCTTTAAAAGTCTATTTGAGGGGGCTGGAGAGATAGCCTAGCGGTTAAGAGCGCCGACCGCTCTTACAGAGGACGCCGGTTCGATCCCCAGCACCCACATGGCGGCTAAGAACCGTCTGAAACTCCAATTCCAGGAGAACTCCAGTTCCAGGGGAATCCGATACCCTCTTCTGACCTCCGCGGCGTTGCACGACACGGGTGCACAAACTTGCATGCAGACAGTACATTCA
>VZQC01006589.1:4044295-4067459 GCA_009823505.1 Rhizomys pruinosus
CCCCCCATAGAATAAAGAGAAATAAGAGGATGATGAGGTCATTCTCCAGCTGTAGATTGGAACCAGCTGTTATAGAAGTGTTCTCTTGTAAAATCAGTAAAACTGCCTTCTTTAATTGACTAATGGACATAGAAACTGTGAAAAGGATTATTTTCTATTCAGAACCAAATATAATGCTAAAGTCTCCTTAAGCTATGCACCTAAACAAAATATATCAATACAGGAGCTCTGACATCAACAATGGATTATTCTACCAAGGAGATGTTGGCCAGGGGATCCAAGCCCCCACAAATGGTAAAGGCTCCTTGCCTCCTAACTGGGATATCTGCAGGAAGAGAGGCGATAAGGCCCTGCTGTTGAAGACCTGATACAAACATGGAAAAGATGTATGGAGACCGCACTTGCAAGTATACAGATGGTCTCTGGGATGCCAGAGAGTGTTACCAAAGACCACTAAACCAATAAAGCAAATATAGGTCTCCTTGAGTCAAGCAAGACTCCTCCGTCAGCACCAGCTACACCTCATCTGCCTGGAAATACTGTGCAGCAGTGGCAGCCATATGTCTGTATATCCCAAATCTAATTGGCTATTGGCTCTCTCCTTGGAGGAATAACCCACGGCTGATGTCACAAGCTTACATCCTCTAATGGTTAGGAGATGTTATAAACCACACGAAGACCCTGCCATACTTGACAGAAGAAAATGTAGATCATGAATTGACATACCATCCAAACATCTGTGTCTATACCAAAGTAACCTACCATAACAATTAGTACTGTTTAAATACCCATATATCTAATTGTGTGTGCTTCATTAGTAGGATCGAAAGGCTATATATTATACTGTTTAAATACCTAAATATCTAATTGCATGTGCTTCATTAGTAGGATCGAAAGGTTAAGCCTGGACAAGCTGGCAGCCCATGAAAGAAAACAGCCAGAACTGACTAGAGACCAAGACATCAGCTCCAGAGAAAGTAGAGTGTTTTGCTTCTCATCCACCTGTGCCCCTTTTCTAAGCCTAGGGAACAATCTGCGGAAGAGGGGGCGTGGTAGAATGTAAGGGCTTCGATTGGGGTTAATGGTGAAACTACAACAATATAGACTGGACACTCATTTGATCAACTTGATTGAACATACAAGCCCCCCCTTTCAGGATGGTGGGACCCATGAGCTGTGTGGGTTTGGGCACAACTACTTGCAAATTGGTTTTACATGAAGGATGCTTATACTCACAAATTATCACGTATTGTTAAAAAAAAAATGAAAACAAAACAAAACAAAAAAGCAGAGAAAGATGCAGAAAACTTACGGCAGAATGCACGATCTGCAATGGGTAGGGGTGGGGTGGGGGGGAAGGGAAGGGGATATATGCCTGAACTGAATTGGAAAATGATGTATGAAATACACAAAGCATCAATAAAAATAAATTTAAAAAAATAAATAAAAAATAAAAAGATTTTTATTTAATTTTTCTGTGTTATGTGTGTGTCCCTGAGTATATGTATGTACACCACAAGTATGCAAGCAGTTGTGAGCTGCCATGTGGGTGCTGTGAACCAAACCCAGGTCATCTGGAAGAGTACCAAGTGCTCTGAACTGCTAAGCAATCTCCTCAGCCCCAAGTACCAAGTTTAGCTCAACTCCAATGACTTGGCTTTTTATGTTTTTGGTTTTTTTGTCTTTTTGAGACAGGGTCTCCCTGTAGCTCCAGCTGTCCTGGAACTCACTCTGTAACCAGGCTGGCCTTGAAGTCACAAAGATCCGCCTGCCTCTGCCTCCCAAGTGCTAGGATTAAAGGCACAAGCCACCACGCCCGGCAACTCCAATGACTTGTGACATAACACTTTGTAGCATTAGGAAGAAGTTTTTAGGATGGAAAATATGCTTTGATGCAGCCAACATAGAAATAACCTCAGCAAAGAACTAGACATTGCCTTTTCAGTTTCATCCTCTCATTTCTGCCCCTAACACATTACATCACATACAGCACCGGAGTTCAGCTAAGAAAGAGCAAATAATCTGATCTGTAAATTATTCAAAGTACATTCCTGGTTAACATAGAGATTACTAGACATGGAATTATCTACTATATAAACTCAAAGCAGAGCAGAGCAGAGCAGAAAATTACAAAGGAGAGTAAATTAGTTGCTAGAAGATGAGCAGTAGGGAAAGCATGGAACAAATATATGTTTTCTTGGTGTAAATAAAGAGCAAAATTAATATATAGTAGTGTGTTTACCATTCAGAACATGAACAGCTGCTAGGTCCAGGGAAAATGAGTAGTCTAGTAAATAACTCAATGTTAAACCAGAGATACTTCAGTTCCAGGGGAATCTGACACCCTCTTCTGACTTCTGCGGCATTGCATGACACGGGTGCACAAACTTACATGCAGACAGTACATTCATACACATACAGAAATAAATAAAATTAATAAAAAAATTTTTAAAACCCAGAGATGCTAAGAACAATTATACTTTGTCCAATATATTTGAAAAGCTGCACTGGAGAGCTAGCTCAGCAGTTAAGAGCATTGGCTGCTTTTGCAGAGGACCCAGGTTTAATTCTCAGAACCCACAAGGTGGCTAACCACTGTTTGTAACTCTAGTTCCAGGGGATCTGATGCCCTCCTCTGACCTCCATGAACACTGCATGACAGAGATGCACTTATATACATGCAGCCAACACACTCAAACACATAAAATAAAAATATTATATATGAAAAAAAGAGGAGATCTCCCAGACCAGCTCAGGCAAGTGCAGGTAGGTGGACAGCACCTGAGTGCTTCAGCAAGGTGGATTGTTGATGGATTTCATCTAGTTAATCCGTTAATCCAGTTGTCTTTGGCTTGGTTGGCTTTTGTGGCTGTGGGGGCGGAGTTATCCTCCCAGCTGGTATTAAAGGTAGGGTTGTGTGACTCTCGATCTGAGATCTCCCGAGACCAGCTCAGGCAAGCACAGGTGCCACGGGCAAAAGAGCCCGCCCACAGTTGGTGCAAGCACAGGTGCTGCAGGACACAGATATCAGAAACACAATTGGGAACATATTTAAAGAACTACAAGATTATAAAGAGCAAATCAAAGAACTAAGAAAAGAGAATGAAGAAGTCAAGAAGGAACTAGAGAGAGAGAATGATAAACTCCAGAAGGAACTGGAAACACTGAAAAGGTCCCATGCTGAAAAAGATAAGGAAACCAACCATCGAAGCAAAGAGCTACAGGAAGAGATTGAGAAGCTCCAAAAAGAAGTAGAAATACTAAAGAAATCAGAAGAAGACATGAAAAAAGAAATCAAACACTCATCCAATCAAGAGGAAAGGAGTGGAAAAAGCCTCAGAAGCAGAATGGAGGAAGCAGAACAAAGAACATAAGACCTGGAAGATAACAAAGAACAACTAAAAACCTCAAGGAAGGATTATGAAAAATTTAAAAATACACAAAAGTGGAACAACCAGGAACTGTGGGACACTATGAAATCATTGGGGGCTGGAGAGTAGGCCTAGTGGTTAAGAGCGCTGACCGCTCTTACAGAGGACCCAGGTTCGATCCCCAGGACCCACATGGCGGCCAAGAACCATCTGAAACTCCAATTCCAGGAGAACTCCAGTTCCAGGGGAGTCCGACACCCTCTTCTGAACTCCACGGCATTGCACAACACGGGTGCACAAACTTGCATGCAGGCAGTACATTCATACACATAAATAAATAAAATTAATAAAAAAAATTAATGAAAAGATCGAACCTCCACATCATAGTAGTAGAGGAAGGAGAAGAATCCCAAGAGAATGGTATTGATCAGATCTTCAACAGAATAATAGATGAAAACATCCCCAAACTAAAAAAGGACAAACCAATACCAATACAAGAAGCACATAGAACTCCAAACAGACAAGATCAGAAAAGAAATTCTCCACACCACATCATAGTTAAAATTCTAGACACCCAAAACAAAGACAAAATCCTTAAAGCCACAAGAGAAAAGCAACAAGTGACCTATAAGGGGAAACCTATCAGAATTACAACTGACTTCTCAATGCAAACTATGAAAGCAAGAAGAACCTAGAGCAAAGCATTTCCAGGTTAAAGGACAATAGATGCCAACCCAGGTTACTATACCCAGCAAAAATGTCGATTATAATTGAAGGAGAGAGAAAAACCTTCCATGACATAAACAAGTTTAAAGAATACATGTCCGGAAAACCAACCCTTCAGAGAATACTTGAAGCAATTCAAAGAACAGAAGAAAGGAGCAACCATCCCCAGGCACCTAGAAAGAGAAATCGATAAAAGCATAACTGCAGAAGTAGAAACCTAAACCCTAACCACAAATGATAACAAGGTAAAAGGAAGCAAAACAGACCTATCAGTCATAACCTTAAATATTAATGGACTAAATTCCCCAATCAAAAGACATAGACTGGGAGATTGGATTAGGAAACAGAATCCATCCATATGTTGTCTACAAGAAACACATCTTTTTTTTTTTCAAAGCCAATTTTTATTGAAGCTTTGTGTATTTCATACAAAATTTCAAATCAAATCTAGACCCATGCCCCCCTCCCCACCAGAGCTCATGCATTCTGCCAAACATGTTTTTCATATTTTTCTCAGTCTCTCTCAAAATTATCGATGCAGAAGTTTACTGTTTCGAACAGAAGTTCACCATTTCAGTCAGTTCTTTGACCCAGTCTTTTTTTTTTTTTTTAATGTGTATGAGCGTACTGTCAGCATGTAAGTAGGTGCACCCGTGTCATGCAATGCTGCGGAGGTCAGAAGAGGGGGTCAGATTCACCTGGAACTGGAGTCAAAGACAGTTCTTAACCACCATGTGGGTGCTGGGAATCAAACCTGGGTCCTCTGCAAGAGCAGTTGGTGCTCTTAGCCACTGAACCATCTCTCCAGCCCGACCCAGTCTTTTTGTTGTTACTGTTCTTGTTGTTGTTATTCCTTCCAATACACATGCTCCAAAACATACACATATGCATGCCACATATATCATAGGTTTTAGTATCTGCAGCTTATGATATTTTTTCTTTATTAGGCTGAAAGAAGTAATGTTTGAAGGCTCCTCCTTGTCAAGCCCAAACCACCATCAGCTCTGCCCTTGTGCTCCACACTGGGGTTTTCTCTTCCCATGGTCACCAAATGAGGTCCATTAAGCATGCATGGCAGCCTGTCTTGATCTTCCTGTACTGGTTGGTGTTTAGTCTTTCTAACCCCGCCCACTAGTTTATTGTAGATTACAGAGGGAAATCCAAAGTGAACTATACGGGTCAAGGAAAAAGAAATGAGGACTTGCCTTCTACCTCCTATAGCCTCTTGTCCCACATTTTATTTTATTTTACTATTTTTTTCGCATAAATTTATTTTTATTTTTTTAACAAACCTAGACCCGTGTCCCCCCCATTCCCCCACCCCGACAGAGCTCATACATTCTGCCAAACATGCTTTTCATCTCTTTCTCAGTCTTTCTCAATATTCTCCATGAGGAAGTTGACAGTTTGACCAAAAGTTGACTATTTCAGTCAGTTCCTTGATGCAGTACTTTCTCCCAGTCTATGTCTTTTGATTGGGGAATTTAGCCCATTACAGACCCATCTCCCTCATGAACACAGATGCCAAAATTCTAAACAGGATACTGGCAAATCGCATACAGACCTACATCAAGAAGATCATCCATCATGACCAAGTTGGATTCATACCAGAGAGGCAGGGATGGCTCAACATACGAAAATCAATAAACATCATCAAACACATAAACGGAATCAAAGACAAAAACCACACCATCATCTCAATTGATGCTGAAAAAGCCTTTGACAAAATCCAGCATCCCTTCATGCTTAAAGTCCTAGAAGGAATTGGATTGGAGGGATCATTCCTCAATGTAATCAAAGCCATATACAGGAAACCCACAGCCAATATCATCCTAAATGGGGAAATGACGGAAACATTCCCTTTAAAGGTAGGAACTCGGCAAGGCTGCCCCCTATCACCACTCCTCTTCAATATAGTGCTTGAAACACTTGCTAGAGCAATAAGGCAAGAAAAGGATATTAAAGGAGTACTAATTGGAAAAGAGGAAGTCAAACTATCCCTATTTGCTGATGATATGATTGTTTACTTAAGAGATGCAAAAAACTCCACCAGAAAACTCCTAGAAACGATTAACAGCTTCAGCAAAGTGGCAGGATACAAAATTAACCTTAGAAAATCAATGGCCTTTCTTTACACCAAGAACAAGCAACTGGAGAAAGAATTCAAAGAGACCTTCCCACTCACAATAGCCTCAAAAACAATAAGATACCTAGGAACAAACCTAACCAAAGACACCAAAGACCTCTACAACAAAAATTTTAAACCCTTAAAGAAAGAAATTGAAGAAGACCTCAGAAGATGGAAAAACCTCCCATGCTCATGGATTGGGAAAATTAACATTGTAAAAATGTCCATTTTACCAAAACTCTTGTATAGATTTAATGCAATCCCAATCAAAATCCCCAAGAGTTTCTTCACAGGCTTGGAAACAAAAGTTCTTAAATTCATTTGGAGAAACAAAAGACCCCGAATAGCCAAATCAATCCTGAGTGAAAAGAGCTACACAGGAGGGATCTCTATACCAGATTTTAAACTATACTACAGGGCTATAGTCATAAAAACAGCCTGGTACTGGCACAAAAACAGACCTGTTGACCAATGGAACAAAACCGAAGATCCAAATCTGAGCACATACAATTTCAGCCATCTCATATTTGACAAGGGGGCCAAGAAACCACAATGGAGAAAAGACAGCATCTTCAGCAAGTGGTGTTGGCAAAACTGGATCACCACTTGTAGAAGAATGAAATTAAACCCCTACCTCTCACCCTGTACAAAAGTCAACTCCAGATGGATTAAAGACCTCAACGTGAAACCCCAAACTCTGAAGGTGATAGAAGAAAAAGTTGGCAGCAGACTACAAGACATAGGCATAGGAAAAGACTTCCTAAATCAGACAGCAGCTGCACAAGAATTAAGGTCGACAATTGACAAATGGGACCTCATCAAACTCAAAAGCTTCTGTACATCAAAAGAAACAATCAAGGAAGTGAAGAGAAATCCCACAGAGTGGGAGGAAACCTTCACTGCAGATACATCTGACAAAGCATTGATTTCCAGAATATATAAACTACTCAAAAAACAAAGAAAAAAGAAAACAAATGACCCACTCAATAGATGGAGCAAAGAACTGAACAGAGACTTCACAAGTGAGGAATTAGAGATGTCTGAGAAACACCTTAAGAAGTGTTCAACATCACTAATCATTAAGGAAATGCAAATGAAAACCACTTTAAGATATCATCTTACTCCAATAAGACTGGCTAGGATCAAGAAAACAAATGATACCAAGTGCTGGAGAGGTTGTGGGGAAAGGGGAACACTCATCCACTGCTGGTGGGAATGTAAACTCGTACAGCCACTATGGAAAGCAGTGTGGAGAACCCTTGGAAGACTTGGAATGAACTTGCCACCCGACCCAGCCATACCACTCCTGGGCATGTACCCTCAAGACTCACCCCACTGCAGAGATACATGCACAGCCATGTTTATTTCAGCTCTCTTCACAATAGCAAGGAGCTGGAACCAACCCAAATGCCCCTCAACTGATGAGTGGATAGAGAAAATGTGGTACATCTACACAATGGAGTTCTATGCAGCAGTAAAGAAAGACGACATCATGGCTGGAGCTAGAGGTCATCATGCTGAGTAAAGTAACACAGTCCTAGAAAAACAAACGACAAATGGTATCCCTCATCTGTGGATGCTAGTGCCAAGTACCTAGTTGTAAGTATTTCTTGTGTATGGCCCCCTGAGCTTTTGTCCAAAGCAGTTGGGAGTGATGCATATTGGAAACGACAACAGCAACAACAACAGAAAGGACGGCATCGAAGAACTGACTGAAACAATGAACTTCTGCTCAAAACAATCAACTTCCTCATGGAGAATATTGAGAAAGACTGAGAAAGAGATGAAAAGCATGTTTGGCAGTATACATGAGCTCTGGCGGGGTGGGGGAATGGGGGGACACGGGTCTAGGTTTGTTAAAAAAATAAAAATAAATTTATGTATAAAAAAATCAGTATATTGAAAGAAAAAAAAAAGAAAAAAATAAAGAAAGAAAAGGTAGGAGAGTTGTACAAGGTGGCATACACCTTTAATCCCAGCACTCAGGGCAGGTGGATCTCTGTGAGTTTCAAACCATTGGGATCCTGTCTCTAAATCAAAACAACAAACTAAATGAAAAACGAGAAACCTTTAGGATGGCTTTTAAGTACATAGTTTAGTAGATTCTTTACATTTTGATCTACTTCTATTCTCACAAGTAAACACAAGGAAATTAAGCTTCAATGAGATAAATAGATTAAAAAAAATTTCACACAAAGCTAGTTTGTGGTGAAGCAAAGATTTAGATTCAGAAGATATAACAAATAATTAGCTATAAAGCAGTGTAATTGTGATAAATTACCAATTAATTGCTATTTTGCTTTTTGTGCAATTTGAGTTGGGCTTATAAGGCTTATGCTTCAAGTAGTATTGAGTACAACCAACAAGACACCTTGAAACAACTCTACCTGATGTTATCCAAAAGAAGCTGAGCCTGCACGTGTCTTTCAGAAAGCTGGCTTAATTCTTTCTCCTGATTCTCTCTGAATGTACTGTATTCCAGTTTCACCAAAGAAAGCTCTTTGTCAGCAGAATGAAGAACAATACGCAGGTCATGCACCTCACTTTTCAAGACTAAAAAATAAAACAAAGTCTCAGTAGGTTTCTTTATAGGTATATGGCACCATGCCCAGCTGTTCTAACATTTCTACTGAACAGAAAGATTAACATTTGTTCTTCATTTTGAGGTCACTTTTTAAAGATTTTTCCTATAGGATATTCATCATAATTAGTATAAGGGAAACTCATGAGATTTAACATATTTGGAGTAACCTACTCTCAGTTGTTGAAAATGCTTTAATAGAGCCAGGCATGGTGACGCACGCCTTTAATCCTAGCACTTGGGAGGCAGAGGCAGGCAGATTTGAGTTCAAGGCCAGCCTGGTCTACAGAGTGAGTTCCAGGACAGCTGGGGCTGCAGGGAGATCCTGTCTCAAAAAGAAAAAAAAAAAAAAAAAAGAAAGAAAATGCTTTAATATACCACAACTGTCATGATAAATACTTCTGGTTTTGTAAAGGAGCTCTAATAAATAACTTTTTTTTTTTTGGTGTTTTTGAGACAGGGTCTCCCTGTAGCCCCAGCTGGCCTCGAACTTACAAGGTAGTTCAAGGCTGGCCTTGAACTCACAAGAGATCTACCTGTCTCTGCCTCCTGAGTGCTACGATTAAAGGCATGAGCCACCACATCCAGCCCAATAGGTAACTTTTTTTTTTTAATGTATAAGTGTTATGCCTGCATGGATCCCCTGGGACTAAAGTTAGAGATGGTTGTTAGCCACTGTAAGAGTAGTCAGATTTGGATGCAAGTCACGCAGGTCTTCTATAAAAACTGCCATTGCTATTAACTGCTGAGTCATCTCTCCAGTCTCTAGATGAGGTAACTTTTTAGCTTCACTATAAACCACTGAAAATACCATTTTGGTGACAGAGGCTCATGTATCTCAGGATGACTTCAAACTCGCTAGGCAGCCAAGGATGACCTTAACTTCTGAACCTCCTGTCTATAACTTCTAAGTGCTGGTGCAACTGGCTTATCTCAAGATGCTTGATGAAGGGAGAAGAAACTTCTGCTTTTTGTTTAAGACAAGCTTCTCCTTGGCCTAGAACTTTGTCAAGTGGGCTAGGCTAGCTAGCCAATGAGCATCCAAGGATCTGCCTACCTCTGCTTCCCATTTAGCCATCGCTGGGAATTCAGGCATGTGTGTGTGTGTGTGCATATGACCATACCCAGCTTTTTCTGTAGGTTCTAGGGATGTGAACTCAGGTCCTTATGCTTGCAAGGCAAGTGCTTTAATAGCTGAGCCATTTCCCCAACTCTTAAATAAACTTGTCATTTATTTGGGAGATATCTTAGAGAAAAATATATTCTATAACCTATTATAATTACTTACCACTAACATGGAAATCCAAGTCTCATTGTCTCATTGTATAACAATAACCAAAACATAGGGAAACATTAATAAATGAGGAAAAAGACACTGAGATACAGTGTCCAAGCTGTTGGAAACTTACAGTCATTCTTAGTCTGAGCATCCTGAAGCTGCTTTTCAAGGACATTCAACTGTGAGAAATGCTCTTGCTGTTGTTTGGACCAATTACTTCTTTCTGATGAAAAAAGCTTTAGGAAAGAAAAAAATTTACTGGAAAAATAATACAGGAAAGTAATATACTATAAATTATTAATTTTTAAATTTATGTCCAGTTTTAAGATCTTTGACAATAAGAAACTTGGCTTTTCAGGAGCTATAATGAAGATGACCAACACAGTCTAGCATTGGTACAGGAATGTGGACAGGTCATCTTGTTTTCTTTTAAACAAACATTCCATTTGTACAATTGGCTAAGTGGGCCAGAATTCAGACAATATAAGTCTGTCTCACCCATAGAGCATACAGAGTTGACTAAGGCTTGGTAAGAACATTTTTCTTTTTTTTTGGTATTTTTGAGACAGGGCTTCCCTTTAGTCCCAGCGGGCCTTGAACTCACAGAGATCTGCCTGCCTCTGCCTCCCAAATGCTAGGATTAAAGGCATGCGCCACCACACCCAGCACAGAACATTTTTTGCCTTGTAATGTTTTGGGGTTTTTTTTTTGAGGGGAGCAAACACAACTTTATTAAGGAAAACCATAAAAGAATAGCCAAACGTGGGAGGAACTCCAAGGAAGTGTACATAAGGTACGTCCTCATCTTGCACTGCTCTCACTTTGAGGGTCTTTCCATGTTTTCTGAGGCTACACCCCAACCTCACCTCCTGCATCTGTGTGGAATGGTGTTCCAGTTTGTCAACATGCTGTTGAAGTTTCAAGTTTTTACGCTCTTCATCATCCAACTTGACTTGAAGAACACTCATTTGTTCCTGCAATAAACAAGCTTTAGTCACCAAAAATTCCTTTAATAGAATTTTCAAACTTACATTTTATTTAGGAGATAAGTAACTAGTAGGGCATGGTGGCACATGCTTTTAAGTCCAGCAGAGACAGAGACAGGTTAGCCAGGCATGGTGGCGCACGCCTTTAATCCCAGCACTCAGGAGGCAGAGGCAGGCGGATCTCTGTGAGTTCCAGGCCAGCTGGGGCTACAGGGAGACCCTGTCTCAAAAAACAAACAAACAAAATACAATAAACCAAAGCAAAATAAACTCAAACTCTCTTAGGAACAAATATAGCAAAGGACACTTTAGAAGGCTATTTTGATGATTCCTGATGTTTCAAAATTACACTTATGTTTAATCAACATGGACACATTAAATCACAAAGGAAAGAAGTGATTAAAGTCAAAGTCTGGATTAAACCACAGAGCCCTCTTCAGACTCCTAATAATCTTCTTCAAGGCTGCATGTGGTTACATCACCAGAAAGGCCTTTCTGCCTGGCCAGGGCATGTTGGAATTTGGGGCATCCATTCCAAGTTTTACTGGACATTGGGGAAAACTTTGTACTCACCCAGCAGAATGCCAAGTCAAAGAGATCTCACAACTTATTGAAACACATTAAAACCTATCTAAAATTTGACTTATAGGAAGATTCTGTCAGATACCTTAACTTTCTTCAGCAGATATAGTACTATGCTATTTAAACCAGTTCTGATACTAGAAGTTAGTAGGAAACTGGTTGTTTGACATGTGTAGCACTCAAACCCCAAGGATTAAAGGCGTGTGGAAATTATTTGCTTAAGTTTGAAAGATGAGTTAAAAGAACAAGAGCATGAGTTCTGAGACAGGGATCTTTAGATCCTCACACGTAAACATTATAAGGAGTTAAAGTGGCTGGCAGAAAAAAAGTATTTGGGGCTGCAGAGATGACTCAGTGATTAAGAACACTGGCTGCTCTTGCAGAGGACCCAGGTCTGATTCCCAGCACCCACATGTTAGCTAACAACCATCTGTAAGTCCAGTTCCAGCGGATCCAACACCCTCTTCTGACCTCCATGGCTACTGCATGACACAAATGCACTTACACACATACAGGCAATATATTCATACACATAAAATATTTTTTTAAAATTAAGTGAATATTCAATTATTTCCTTTTTCTAAAACCAGACCGTTACCTGCACTGTCTGAAGCTCTTCAGAAATGGCCTCAAAAGCTTGTTCACTCATCTCAGGTGGAATGGGCTCATTTAATATATCGTTATCTAACCTAATGGAATTCTGTGTGTGTAGAGAACCAAAGCTCCCCACCTCAGGGCTTGATTTCGGTACTAGTCGAGAACGGAGTTGATAAGCCTTAGTTGGGGTAGTTATAATCTGCAGAACATAGATGTGAAAGGACATTAATACAAAGACATTAAAAAAAAAACAAACAGCATATTGAGAGGCTTATGAACAGAGGATATAAAATTAAAATTAAATTAATCCAGGGCTGGAGAGAAGGCTCAGTATTTCAGAGCACTGGCTGTGCGCAGAGAACACGGGCTCTGTTTCCAGCACTCACGCAGTGAGTGACTCCAGTTACTCCAGTTCCAGGGGATTGGATGCCTTCTTCTGACCTCCAAGGGCATTTCATGACATGAGTACACTGACATACAGGCAGCCAATACACTCATACACATAAAATAAAATAAATATTAAAAAATAAATAAAATAAAATGAAATAAATATTTAAAAAATTCTATTCATCAAGATAGCTGGGCATAATGGTGTATGCCTTTAATCCCAGTTCTAGGGAGGAAGAGATAGGTGGATCTCTGTGAGTTTGAGGCCAGGTCTACATGGTGAGACCCTGACTTGAAAAAACAGTGGGTGGGGGTTGGAGGCAGGTGGGTCCTTGAGACATAGCCTAGAAAGTGACTGAGTGGAAATTAGTCTGTCAGTTTAATATAATTGCAGACAAATATGGTTGGACCTGACACAGAAGA
Organism: Rhizomys pruinosus; assembly: GCA_009823505.1. NCBI lineage: Eukaryota > Metazoa > Chordata > Mammalia > Rodentia > Spalacidae > Rhizomys > Rhizomys pruinosus. Next base: position 4,057,356 of record VZQC01006589.1, read on the forward strand.
ATTTGGGAACACAAATTATACTTGATAGGCTTTCTAAATTAAGAGTAGTTATAACAGAGAATGTGAAAGCGGGGGGGGGGGCGGTGTCAGGAGTAGTAGAATGGGGTGAGGTGGGGGGGTCTAAATATGATCAAAATACATTGCATGAACTCAAAGAATAGATAAAAATAGGGGCTGGAGAGATGGCTCAGTGGTTAAGAGCACTGGTTGTTCTTACAGAAGACCTGGGTTCAAATCCTAGCACCCACATGGCAGCTAACAACTGTTTGTAACTCCATTTCCAGGGGGTCCAACACCCTCTTCTGTCCTCTTCAGGCACTGTGTGACATGGGTACACTTAAACACACAGAGACATAACACTCATACACATGAAATAAAAATAAAGGAAAGAAAAAAAAAAAAGAATAGATAATATTTTTTTAACTGAAACTTGAAGTGGGACCTAGTAGTGCATGTCTATAATCCCAGGATTTAGGGTACTGAGAAGAGGGACCACCTGGAATTCAAGGTAGGCCTGGGATACAGGGTGAGAGTTTGTCTCAAAGAAAACTTGATACTTACATTTGACTTTAAATAAAGAAAACTTTCCCACCTAAAATAAGTTACATTACTAATAGTGAATAGCATACATATAGTCAGAATGGTAGGAAAATATAAAGTTCAAAAATATAGTGATGTATGTGTAGAAATTTCAAAATAGTGAGAAAAAAAAACACTATTTGAAGAACCTTATTTTTTTATCATTACTTAAGTAAAATGACAGAGGTATAAATGCTTTGATATAAAAACAAAATTAAAGTAAAAAAAGTCAAAAGACAACAAACATGGCTACATTAACATTGGAAATTTCTGTATCATAAAGGCATATCATGTAAAGATGAAAGAGAAGCAATAGGAAGACAGAATCCACCACCAAGGGGTGACTGACGCACGAAGCCTATAAATTCCTAAGAAAGGACGCAATAGAACTAGGCTTTTATCATGGTAAAGTATATACAAATGGACATGAACCCATGAAAAGATATTTAGCCTCACTAGAAATGAGAATTGAGCTGGGTGTGGTGGTGCACGCCTTTAATCCTAGCACTCAGGAGGCAGAGGTAGGTGGATCTTTGTGAGTTCAAGGCCAGCCTGGTCTACAGAGTAAGTTCCAGGACAGCTAGGACTACAGGAAGGCCCTGTCTTGAATAGGCCAAAAAAAAAAAAAAAGAGAGAATTGAAGACCTAACAAGAACCCATTAAAAAAATATTTCTATTTATTATTTTTATGTGTATGAGTGTATTGCATACATGTATATAACTGCACCCATGTCATGCAATGCCCAAGGAGGTCAGAAGAGGTCATCCAATTCTTGGAGTTAAGGATGGTTTTTAGGCACCATGTGGGTGCTAGGAATCAAACCTGGGTCCTCTACATGAGCAGCCAGTGCTACAACAGCCCATTTTTGACCCATCATATTGGCAAACATTAAAAAGTCCAGGGTGCCATGCCAGTTAGTGGGGACAGTGTTGGGAAAGGTACTCTACTATTAGTTTAAAGGCTGAGAAACACTAAAATACTTATCGAGCATTCCTCCAACAGAATCAATAACAGTGAATGGGAGCCTGAAACCATTAAGAGTTATTCAAAACACCAAAGACAGGCTGGGGATGTAGTCAGTAAAAATGTCTCCTGAGCATGCATGAGGCCCTAGGCTCAACCCCAGAATTGTCCAGTAAAGGGGGACCTGGAGGTGGGAAGGAGTGGAAAAGCCAAGGTTTAAAATGAAGTAGCACTATGGATGCCAGTTAATATGGAGAAACCCAAGGCCTATCCTTGAGTGTTATAAAGAGCATGATGCAAAACTGGGCATGATGGCACATGCCTATAATCCCAGCATTCAGGAGGGCAGATTCAAAAGGATCAGGAGTTCAAAGCTAGCCTGGGCTACAGAATAAGTCTGAAGCCAGTCTTGGTTACCAAGAGATCCTGTGTCAAAAGAAAATAGAAAAAGAAAAAAGGAGCTGGGCGTGGTGATGCATGCCTTTAATCCCAGCACTCAAGAGGCAGAGGCAGGCAGATCTCTGTGAGTTCAAGGCCAGCTTGGTCTACATAGGGAGCTCCAGACCAGCTGGGACTAAAGGGAGACCGTCTCAAAAAGACAAAAAAAAAAAAAAAAAAGGAAAGACAAGGTTGAGACTTTAGGAAATCCTGCCCAAAGTTAATGACAAAGTAGAATTTGATTCCAAATGCTGTTTTCTTTCTTCTTTGACTTTGCCACTGGGGTACATGAAAGCACTCACGTGTGCTGCTATCTGTGATTAAAAATGACCTAGGCAGACTCTCTCCTTTATTAATAAAAGAGACAGCACCAAGTTGAACATGATCATTGCTCCAGATGCCTACCTTAAGTGTTTCAGCATGTATTTTATTCAGCTGAGAAACTTCTTGACGTTTGCATGCGTTTGTTGCTTCCAAAAGGTTTTCAAGATTAAGATTTGCTTTCTGCAAAGACTGAAGCTCGGATTCCAATTCTAGCTGCTTTTTCCTAATAGATATTGTAATGAGTGATGTCAAATATCTTTAAAGTACTTTATAGTTCATGCTCTCACATAATTTACCTATCAAATCAGAAATACTCTCCAAATCATACTTATATATTCTATGCAAATCAGGGCTGAGATTGATGACTGTTTAAAGTATTTAACTTGTAAATGGTAGAACTCAAACTCAAGATACTGTCACTTTAAAAACAGTTCTAGGGGCTGGAGAGATGGCTTAGTGGTTAAGAGTGCCAACTGTTCTTGCAGAGGACCCGGGTTTGATCCCCAGCACCCACATGGCAGCTGAGAACTGTCTTTAACTCCAGTTCCAGAGGAATCTGACACCCTCTTCTGATGTCTGAGGCATTGCACAACACGGGTGCACAAACCTACACGCAGACAGTACATTCCTACACATAAAAAAGAAATAAAATTTAAAAAATAAAAATAAAACACTTCTATTTTAGGGTAGGATTAACTCAGTTATAAAATGCAGTTAACTGAGTTAATCCTACCCTAAAATAGAAGTGTTTTATTTTTATTTTTATCAATTATAAAATGCAGTTAAGGGGCTGGAGAGATGGCCTAGCGGTTAAGAGCACCGACCACTCTTGCAGAGGACCTGGGTTCGATCCCTAGCACCCACATGGCAGCCAAGAACCGTCTGAAACTCCAATTCCAGGAGAACTCCAGTTCCAGGGAAATCCGACACCCTCTTCTGACCTCCGCGGCATTGCACGACACGGGTGCACAGACTTGCATGCAGATAGTACATTCATACACATACAGAAATAAATAAAATTAATAAAAAAAAAATTTTTTTTAATGCAGTCAAAGCCGGGCGTGGTGGTGCATGCCTTTAATCCCAGCACTCAGGAGGTAGAGGCAGGTTGATCTCTGAGAGTTCAAAGCCAGCCTGGTCTACATAGTGAGTTTCAGGGAAACTGGGGCTACAGGGAGACCCTGTCTCAAAAAGAACCAAACAAACAACAAACAAATAACCCAACAATGCAGTTTATCTTTTACACAATGAACACCAAGTAAGAGTGTTAATAAACCTTTAATTTCTGAGAAAAAAAATCTTGATTTAGTTTTGTAACTGTGTTTAAATTTGATAAGGAGATAAGAATTTACTCTGCAAGTTCAATTGAATCTCAACAGGTAAATTGAATTATTGCTTAAAACATTTGTCTGGGGCTAGACCAATGGGTCAGCAATTAAGAGGATGGCTGCTCTTGAAGAGGACCTGAGTTTGATTCCCGGCATCCACATAGCAGCTAGTAACTATCCATAACTTCAGTTCAAGGGGATGCAACGCCCTCTTCTGACCTCTGAGAGCACTGAACCACATGGATACACTTATACACATGCAAGCAATACACTAGTACACAAAAAATAAAGATAATTTTTAAAATTGGTATAACACAGCAAATATAAAGAGCTGCAAGAAAAAAGTACTTGTTAATTGATAGGTTTTATTTTTAAAATAAAATGCCATATTATCGATTATTAACACAAATATATAAGAAAACAGGTGACAGCTGTGTGCATTTGTACTTTACCGCGTTAGTTCTTTGAATTCTTCATATTCTTGCTTTGAATTGTTCAGGTCTGTCTGAATTTGCAGGAGTTGTGCTTTTAATTTCTCAGTGTTTGTGAAGGAACATGCTTCTTTTGAAGCTTTAGGAGAAAATCCTTGCTGACCTGATAATAAGGAAACTACCTCAGTTTTTGAAGACAAAAAATAACAAAGATAAACAAGACATGGATTCCACTGGGTGTGGTGGTGCATACCTTTAATCCTAGCACTCGGCAGAGAGGCAGAGAGGCAGAGAGAGGCAGGCAGATCTTTGTGAGTTCAAGGCCAGCCTGGTCTACAGAGTGAGTTCCAGGACAGCTGGGGATACAGGGAGACCCTGTCTTGAAAAGACCCCCCCCCAAAAAAAAAGAAAGAAAAGCGATTCTGAAAATAGAGGCAATAAAACTGCTTCACTTGCCTGTGTGAAATTCTCTCCACAAGACTTGAAATTGAACTTGCTCAATAGACACAAACTCCCACCTCCTTCCATCAAAGACAAAAGAGGGCTTGTTCGTAAGAGGGAAAGGTCCAGCCACACTCTGCAAAAGCTGCACATTGAGTGTGCTGTGATTGCAGCTTCTGTCAGCTAAACTATCATCAGATCATATCAAGAGGGAAATGTGTGCAGGTGACAAGTGAGAGGAAGTTAAAGCTGATGAACCTAGCTTCCCAGAAACAAATATCTTCAAAGGATAAGATCAGTTACTTTGTGCATTTTGTGGTCTGAAAATCCAAAGGAAGATTTCAACATATTTCTTGGTCCTCTCCACAGAAAACAACAAATACACTCACATTAGCCTTAAAACAGTGTTTAAGAAAAACTTAAAATCTGAGTCCATCAGATGTGGGGACGGGGTAAGTCAAAATGATAAAAAGAGTGAAATATTGTTTATTTGATTTTCTGTAAAAAGAATATATTACTTTTATCTATTGAATAAAGCAAAATCTATTTCAACAAGAAATAGACTTTTTTAAAAATTCAATTCTGATTTCCTGATTATAATAAATCTTTCTGTCACTTAGCACACTGCTAAGGAGGATTTCAATCTGTATCCTTTTACACATTATCCATGAAACAAAAAGGTCAGTTAGCTCAAAAAGATTTCCTCAGATCTATCTGATCCTTTCAAGCAGGTCTTTGCATAGATTCTGCAATGTAAATTGGTAGTCATAGATGCACCAGAGCTGAAAGGTATNCCTGCCTCTGCCTCCCAAGTGCTAGGATTAAAGGCGTGCGCCACCACTTCCGGCCTTATTTTCAGTTTTTGAGGAAACTCTGTGGTGCTTTCCACAATGACTGAGCCAGTTTACATTCCCACCAGCTGAGAATAGGTGGGGTTTTTTTCCCCAAATGCTCACAACCATCTGTTCTTGATGATAGCCATTATGACTTGAGTGAAATGGAATCTCAAAACAGTTTTAATTTGCATTTCCCTAATGACAAAGGATTTTGAGTACTTTGTATTTTTTAATTTTATTTATTTTGTATGTGTATGAATGAACTGTCTGTATGTAGGCTTGTGCACCCGTGTCATGCAATGCCGTGGAGGTCAGAAGAGGGCGTCGTATTCCCCCTGGAACTTGAGTTAAGGACGGTTCTCAGCCATCATGTGGGTGCTGGGGATCAAGCTCGGATCCTCTGCAAGAGCCATTGGCACTCTTAACTGCTAGGCCATCTCTCCAGCCCCTTGAGTACTTTCTAAACATTTACTGTTAAATTGCATTTCTTTAAGAACCACCTTTTTGATTCATTTACTCATTTATTGATTTGATGACTTGGTATTTTTAGTATTAAATATTTGGAATCTTATAGACTATAGATATTAACCATCTGACAACTATAGTTGTTTTTCTCATTCTGTAGGCTGTCTCTTTACTCAGTTGATGGTTTTCCTTTATTATGCAGATGCTTTGTAATTTCATGCCTGTTTGTCAAGTATTGAGATTATTTTCTGTGTTATTGTAGTCTTGCAGAGAATCTTTGCCTAGACTTATATTTGAAGTGTTTTGCGTATGTATCCCTACAGCAGTTTCAAAGTTTTGAGTCTTTCATTAATGTCTGAACCTTTTGCATTGAGTTTTCTGCAGGGTGGGAAATATGGATATAATTTCCTTTATAAAAATGTTAATTTCAGGTATTCCACAGCAACATTTGCTGAAGAAATCATCTTTGTTTCCCAATGACTATTTTTGTCACTTTTGTCAAAGATTTGATGGCTGTAGCTGAGAAGATCCTCTATTTCTTTGGTCTGCATGTTTCTTTTTGTGCCAGTTTTGTGCAGTTCTTGTTGCTATGTCTCTGTAATATAATGAGAACAAGTGTGATACCTTCGGTATTGCTCTACTGCTTGATATTTCTTTAACTCTTTGGGCAAACGGGACTTTTCTGTTTCCATATGAATTTTAGAATTATTTATACTAGTTCTGTGAGGAAGGTCATTGATATTTTTGTGGAAATTGTACTGAATATGCAGATTGCTTTCAATAATACATCCATTTTCAGAAATTAATTCTGCTAATCTATAATCATGGAAGCCTTTCCCTTTTGTGTGTCTTCTTAAACTTCTTCAATGCCTCAAAGATTTAACTGTAGAAATATTACTTCTTTAGTTTGGTTTTATTTTTACTGGAGCTCTTTATTAGTAAATTTGTTATTAACATAGAAAAAGGACAGATCTTACATGTTGATTTGTTGAAAGTGTTTATCATATCTAAGAATTTTCTCTTGATATCTTTGCTACTGTAAGATTATGTTAACTGCAAATTGTGATAATTAGACCAGTTTCTTTCCTGTTTGTATCCTTTGCATTTTTTTCTTTGATCTTACTTCTTTTTACTGAAATTATGAGCACTATTATAAATATGAGTGGAGAGCAGTCACCCTTGTCTTATTTCAGGTTTGAGGGGAAAAGGCCTTAGCTATTCTTATTGGCTATGATGCTGGCTGTAGGCTGAGCACACACACACACACACACACACAATATATATATATATATATATATATATATATATATATATATATATATATATATATTAGAACCATCTTTAGTGCTGGGCATGGTGGTGCACGTTTTTAAGCCCAGCACTCGGGAGGCAGGGCCAGGCAATCTCTGTGAGTTCAAGGCCAGCTGAGACTAAAAAGGAGACCCTGTCTCAAAAAAAAAATAAAATTTTTTTTTAGGAGCACACAGCCAATTCTAGTCATATTGTACCACAATGGAAAGGGACTTAGTAAATTGTGATGATATTGAAATATATATACGCTACAACTGTTTATGTTAGGGTGCTTGAAACTTCTACCCAAGGAATCGAGGAGAAAAGCCCAAGAGTATACAACGGGAGACTTTTCACACATGAGAATAGCTGAATCAACACAGTGAAGTGTGGCTCAGTGGAACAGCACTTACCAACTGTGCCAAAAGTCCTGGATTTGATCCCCAGCACAAAAATGAATAAATAAATAAATAGATAAATAAATAAATAAACCAATAAATAAATAAGGAAACTTTTTGTCCTCCAAGACTGAACTGCCCTACAAAATAAAATAACTGGCCAAGAACGGAAACCATACATAACAAATGGAAGTAAAAAGGTTTATCCTATTAGTTGGACAGGTATTAAAAATGATATACATGGGCTGGAGAGATGGCTCAGCGGTTAAGAGTGCTCTTGCAGAGGACCCAGGTTTGATTCCCAGCACCCACATGGTGGCTAAGAACCATCTTTAACTCCAGTTCCAGGGGAATCCGACACCCTCTTCTGACCTCCGCAACACTGAACGACATGGGTGCACCAACCTACATGCAGACAGTACACTCATACACATAAAAAAATAATAAAAAAAATGATATACACAAGAAGCTGGTAAGGTATTTTGGCTTTCAAGCTGGGTGCCTGTGTTACCTTCATTCTCCCTAGGGAAAAGCAAAGACAACCACCTTCTAAGGACCCAATGCTAAAGAGCCTGTGGAAGCACAACTTCCACAGGGTGGGCTCAGGCTGTGGTATTGAGCAACACTACCGTCTTCCTTTCTGTCTTCAGATTAGCTATTTTGGGAAAAGTGGAAAAGAAGTTATACAACTCACAATGTCAGCCAAATTTACTTAAAACATTTTCCACTATATTAAATAATAAACCCTCAATGACCAATTCACACTGGCTTTTAACTTCCTTCCTAGAAATACACTGTGCCATCATGCTCTCACTTGCTCTCGCAGAGTCTGAATCTCATCCCTCAGTTCTGAGAGCAGACGATCTTGCTCCTCAGGCAGAAAGCTTCCCCGAGATTCCTTCTGGAGTCTCTCCAGGCGCATGATCTGGTCCTCTCGGAATTTCACAATCATTTTATTAGACTGAATAAATTTCTCCTTTTTGAGGGTAAGAGCTTCTAATTGGGTGATTTTTTCTAGAAGAGACTAAAGAAATTCATGTTTCAGTTAAACATGAAAAATATAGGCTGGGAGAACAGCACAGCGGTTAAAGGCTGAGGATAAGATCCAAGAAAAAAAAAATAAATAAAAAATAAACATGAAAAATAATTCAGCTTCCCTAAATTCATGAATCCAGCAACAAGTCCCAACTCCAAACTGAAAAGAGGCTTTCCCAGCCTTCTTTTCTTTGTCCACCTGGCACTATGTATTTCATTCATCAAGGCAGTGAAAATCACATCACAAAAGCTACGAAATCCTAAATTCCCTTTTCCTAATTCAGTTTCCTACCTTCTTTTCCTGTTCAGATTTCTTAAAGAATAACATTGCTTCCAGGAAATGTTCTGTGTAATTAGTCTTCTCTTGATCTACAAGAGAAAGGCAGAAAATGTTTATTTTTCAGAAGTAAAGCAGTCTATTGGTGTCAACCGACCTAAAGGAACACTCTCATTACTGAACATGGGTTGTTGTTTGTTTCTGGAGGGAGGTGGGGGGCAGGGGGTCTTTTCGAGACAGGGTCTCCCTGTAGCCCCAGCCGTCCTGGAACTCACTCTGTAGACCAGGCTGGCCCTGAACTCACAAAGATCCGCCTGCCTCTGCCTCCTAAGTGCTAGGATTAAAGGTGCGTGCCAACAGGTCTGGCTGAACATGGGTAACACTAAGTATATTACCTCTTCTCTGATGAAAAGTAAGCTTCTCTTTATTTACTGAACATATACAGATTCTATATGGTATAAAAGAATTAGAGTGGTGGAGCTGGAAAGATGGCCTAGCAGTTAAGAGCACCGATTGCTCTTGCAGAGGACCCGGGTTCGATCCCTAGCACCCACATGGCAGCTGAGAACCATCTTTGACTCCAGTTCCAAGGGAATCTGATCCCCTCTTCTGACCTGGTATTGCATGACACGGGTGCACAAACCTGCATGCAGACAGTACATTCATACACATACAAAAAAGGTCTTTTTGGACAGGGTCCCCTGTAGCCTAGCTGTCCTGAAACTCAACTATGTAGAACAGGCTGCTTAATCCAAAGATCCACCTCCTTGGCCTCCTGAGTTATGGATTAACGGCATGTGCCACATCCCAGCAAGGCTTATAATATATAATCTATATATGTTCTGTAATAGGAGAGGGAAGTTTTGTGTTATATAAACGAATAGCTGGGGAGCGTGAGAGATGGCGCAGGTAGAGCACCGACTGTCTTGCGAGGACTGATTTGTTTCCACATGGTGCTGAGAACCGGTCTTTAACTCCAGTACCGGGGGAATCGACACACTCGTCTGACCTCGCGAGCATGTGCAGACATGGGTGCATGCAATGTACATGTGACAGTACAGTTCATACACATAAAAATAGAATTGTAGCAGAATTCTATTGAAATCCATAAACCAAAGGGTGGATGAGGAAAATTTCAGCGTCCCACTCAATATAAAGAGATAAGGGCACAGGCTAATCCCGATTGGGGGCAGAGGCAGGCAGATTATGTGAGTTCATGGCAGCCTGGTCTATATAGTGAGTTCCAGAACAGCTGCGCTATAGGGAGAGACCTGTTAACCAAAACAAAAAAAAAAGAG